>OY720433.1:14855465-15085465 GCA_963082735.1 Pocota personata
ATAAAGTGCGTATATTTAAGCAGAAAAGTGAATTAAAAATGGATCAGTGCGTAGTATATCCGAAATATAAAATAAAATGCACTACTGGTTCACTCGTACCTATATGTACCTATGTAAGTAGGTAGTTTTCTTCCATAGTGGTCGTGACGTTGTGGCCAAAAGTGCCTCTCTTATACTGATTTCTTGTTAGATCTTACTCGGTTTTTTTTGTTTTTTTTTTTGTTTTTTTTTTTGTTTTTTTTTTTGTTTTTAAGTTCGATTGTGTCTTAAAAAATAATATTTGAAGAATTGAAGTGTAACGAGATAGCACCATGCCATACAAAAGGCGAAAACTTAGTATGTTCTTAACAGACTTATAAGAACTTAATAAGTCTATTAAGATGATTTACAGACTTCTGAAAATAACATGTATATTTCCAAATACGAGTAACAACCTATTTTTTATTCCTTCATGCTTGATCTACACCTATAGGTATATATTGAATAGTTTATGTACATAAGGAAAATTATGGGTCAAACAAGACCATTTAGCCCAATTTGGCTGGGCCAAACCCCAAACGTGAGAACAATACTCAAGCCCTGGTTTAATGTGTTTTGTACATAGGGAGTTGCGCAAATATAATTATCTTATTTATGTAGGTAAACAGATTTCAACTTTACAGAGTTAGGTATGTGCTCATCTCATATTATAGCATTATTATTATTTTTTATTTTTTTTAACGAAGGTGAAAATCTCGAAAGACACTTGGTGGTTCTCGTTACCAAGTAGTGTGGGACTCTAACGCCACTAAAAACATCTCCTTAATCAGGACCAATCTTTCTTATATTTAAAATGGCGTTAAGGAAAGGTAAAAGTATTTTTCCATAACTTTTAGACCATTAGCTCATGAGGCTTGATTCTTCTCAAGCCTCCCGTTTCTACCTCGGAGTTGATGTTAATTTGTCGTTGTTGATTGTGTGTCACAGAGTGCTTTCTAACCATTTCTGTCACCATGTCTATTTGTAGGTCACAGTGCAAAACGCTATTTATTATATACCAAGGGGCATTTATTATTCCACGAAAAACTTTGTATTGGAACGTCTGTATAGTTTTGATATTTGTTTTCTTTGTACAACCCCATAATCGGATGAACAGGCTTCAATACTTGCTTATAGCATGATTTTCCTCAGAGTAATTGAAAATTCGCAGCGAATCAAACAGTACTTAGGTGGATTTCCCCCTTTTCTCCGCATGGTTTAGCAGCTCACGAAACTTCGTTGCTTCGCTAAGGGTAGGTGCTAGTTGTCAGGCAGGCGCCTGCCGGCTATATGCAATTGCTCCTAACGTATTTACTCCTAATGAAATAGTTCGTAAAGAACAAATTCCTACCAATAAATGCAATAATTCTTAACTTTTAAAATAAAATACGAGTAAGTCCTAACCCAGAATGAAATACCTTCTAATCCAAAAACGAAATAAGCGCTCACATTTAGGAGTTAATTCATAATGAATCAATTCCTAATAATAAAAGATGGAAAAAGTTGTAAAGTGCAAACATTTGTATTTATTTAATTAAACGACTGTACTTAGTTTTTAATTAATTACTTAGATATTGTCAACCACTATGGATCTGCATACACAAACAAAGCATTTAATAAATGCGAATGTAGCTAACCGAAACATTCGGCACACAGTTTGTTTGCATGACAATAAAAAAATACATAATAATACAATAATAATTTTGAACTTTTTCATTGTTAAAGTTTGAAATCTAATCAAATTTGAAAAATTCTCGTACACAACCTTATAAATTGCAAATTTAAGGCAGATAAAAAACCTCCTTATATTGCCGCAATAACTCCTAAAAACGTTAAGTGTAATAATCTATAATTAGGAATTATTTAATTTTCATGATTTTCGAAATTATTTCATTATGAAATAATTCCTAACAATAGAACATGCAACAAGTGGTGCTAGAAATATTGTACACCGTTTGATTTGGCCTCAATTTATAAGGCATTCATCCGCCCAAAGCTTGAATATAACGCCCATATCTGGTCTGGTGTACCCAAGACCGTTTTGCACATTCTTGATAGGATATAGAATCGCGCCTTAAAACTTAAGGTTATAGAGACATTGTCAACTCCATACATTCACTTGAACATCGTCGAAATGTCTTGTGTCTTTCCCTCAGTTATCGCTTTTTTTATAAAAAATGCTCCAACAAAATAGCCAGTTGCATTTTACCCATAATACACGTCATGCTTCGAATGCACATCAGTCCACCCTTAAGCCCAACTTCGGTCGTACTGTCAAATATAGGGATTCGTTTATAAGCCGAACGACACACATGTGGAATGATCTACCAGGCTTGGTACTTCCCCATCACTACAATCTTCAAAGCATAGGCTTCTCCTCTGTTCCTCTTCCCAATTTTCCTAAACGCCCGTGTCCTGAAACAATTTAAGGGTATTCATACTCCCTTTGGCGAGCGCAAATTATAAAAAAAAACAAGTCATAACTTCGATGAAAAGAAACCTAATATTAAGCAGTTCTTTCATATGTAATAACTCCTAATTTTGTGTTGAAATGCACAACTCTTTTAAACAATTGTTATATTATTTTACTGTTTTGTCTATACAAATTGTATTTTAATTAACGGCGAGGATGTATTACGACGACCACCAGAGAAAAGAGGCACGAGACAAAATCTTTAGGTGGAAAAATCGGAAAACAAAAGTTGAGATAGCGCTCAATACTGGTAATAGCGCTGATTAACTCACCACCAGAGGGGTGCTCTATTTACTTGAAAGTTTGTCTTAGGCTCCTTTCACATGATCATAACACTTTGTATGTAAACGTTTAAGTTTTATTTTTTTTTCTTATGAGTAAATAAGTTAGGAGTAATTAAATAGAGCCGCGCCTGCTTACCTGTTGGTCTTTGACATAATTAAACAGTACTTGGGTGGACCGCTTCACGGGTTAAAGGGATTCAACCATTTTCTCCGGAGGGTTTATTCGCTCACTCAAATTCGTTGTTCCGCTAAAGGGTATATCCTTGATGTCTGGCAGGCGCCTATGTCCAACAGTGCATGCATAATTTCAAGCTATTACCATTTGTATTTAAATAGATTGACATAGGCGCCTGCTAGAAAACTAATTAAAAATTGTTTATAGCCGCAGGATGTGGGCTAACTTTTTAGCGGCTGGTTCTTCAAGGACGGATTTTAGAACTTAGGTCTTTTTATATACTTATGTAGCTGCTTTCCACAAGGAGTAGTCAGTGGGCGCTACACGATGTGCATTACACTTCGTAGAATTCTACTAAGTAAATCATTCATAGATTCGATTTTCAAATTCATTAATGAGACGGTTGAAAACAGCCTTATCGTCTGGGAACATCGTGGTTTTTTATTTTCTACGAACCCTTCTTTTTTCTAATAACAGCTTTATTTCGATGGGTATTTTGTTTCAGGTTGTCTCCTGTTCAAATTAGCTGGTGTGCTTTTCTCTGTCGGCTGTTGAACATCAGCAATGATCTGTTCCAGCTCATGGTCAATATGTTTCCACGGGAGATCTTAGGTTTACAAAACTTTCTAGTTCTCTGAATTCAGTCCAGTTCGCTATCTTGTTTACAAGCTTAGGATTTCTTTTTCCAGTACTTCTGTTTCACTTAGTGACAACGCTTATATTACTTCGGTTCATACCTTTTGCTACGAAAAAGTCAATAAGCGGTTGTATTTTGATAGGATCAGAAGGCATGCATACGAGTATAGGCGATCCAGAGGAAAAGAATTCACAATTGTACGTGCGTCCAGATTGATAAAACCTTTTCCTTTTGTTGTCGTAAACCTAAATCCTTAGTGAGTGTGTTTGGCATTGAAATCAGCACCAACAAGAAAGTTATGTCCTAGCAAATTAAGGAGTTCTACATAGTCTTCTTCAGTTGGAGATTAGTTCTATTAGAAGTACGTTTACCTTTACTTTCTTCGATTTTGTTTGTAACTGGACATCCGCTATAGTTTGCAGGACAAACATTTCAAAGATTTCACTTGTTGTTCTTTATTCAGTGTGCAGTTTTTGGTTACATGTTTGCCTTCACATTTTACAGAGGCAAAGTCGCGATTGCAGTATTTTTATGTACGTTCAAAGGCTTGATAATGTCTACATTGTTAAACAATGTTGGATTTTCGAAGTGGCTAAGCTTGAACTATGCCCATAATTGATTTAATAGTATAGATCTTCTCGACACTTTATTGCTAAAAGCGAGCATGAATAAAGCAAAGGCATCCTTTTTATCACTGATTACCCATTGGAATTTTTAGTTGTCTCATTTTTTTATTTTGATTGCTAGCTTCCAGAGCTTGAAATCCTTTTTGGACCAAGTCTTGAATGATTTCTTTTGCATCGCTTGAGAAGACCTCTGGCTATTACTTTTATGGACCTTGTAGCTGTATTTTGATACGAATGCCACTGTATTTTCAATTCTAATAACTTGAATTGTTATGTCCTTAAAAAATTCTCCATCCAACCCCAGAGCTGTCGCGATAGTTTTTAGGAGCCAAGCTTGCTTAATTGGGCTATATGCCAGCCTCGAACCAACTCCTTTGAGATATCCACCTGCAACGGCTCTTGGTACTCCGTGGTGTTGGATGGGTTACATAGGTCAGCAGATCTCTAGTTGAACTGTAGCTGCGATAACCTTACTGCCTATTGCTTACAATCGATTTGCCAATTGATTGATTTTTTTTGTTGCGTTGGAAGGTGGGAATCTGTCAAAGTCGAAACTGAGCTCGTACTTAACAATAGCGTGGAATTTCCACCCACTTACTGTTCTTTATCTTCCGGCACTATCGTCAAGCATTCCGTCGCGAGAACCAGCCTTAGGTGTTCAGCTCACTCGTATTTGCAGCCTCCTGGACTGTTTCGTTGTCACTTGTCTCGGCGCTGCTTCTTCATAATGGTTGCCACAGTGTCGGTAAGTGCGTTCTAGCCATTATTCGTGCTCATCACCAATGTTGTGTGGGGTTAATTCCTTGCCCAGTTTCGCCGAAAACAGATGCCATTCTTCATCTAACCTCAGGCAATGAAACATCAAGTGTTCCGCATTTTCGACGGTTTCGTCCAGGTTAGGCAATAATGGTTGTCCGTCCTGTCCAAAACTCTGGAGATAGGCCCTATCGCATCAATGCCCTGTAAGTATTTTAGTCAATTAGAAATTCAGCTCACCATGCTTCCTGTTGATCAATGCGTCTATGTTGGGGATCAGTAGTACTCTATTTCTTAAATAGTCCGTCATAATCATCTACAGGTAGTCGGGTACTCTTTCTTGTTTTTTCAGTTTGCGGTTTTGAAGGCGTTTTACAGGTCCAAGCGAGGCGCTTGTGCTGCTTACTCCTACCCTCCCATCGTCTTCTTTCGATGATTTTTCTTGTGGTACTGGCGACTTCATCGATAGCGTCTATCGTGGAGCGTGCCTTTCAGAAGCCAAATTGGCATTCTGATAGTCCTCCTGCATCATCGATCGCAGTCTCCAATCTCTCGCTTGTGATACGCTGCAGTATTTTTTCCATGGTGTCCAACATGCACAGACCTCTGTCTCGTATGCGATAACGTATTCTGCATGGGCTTATTTCCTATTGGTCGAAGGATAAGTCCTTCTTTTTTCCACTGGTCCGGAAATACTCCTTCAGGTACAGTCGTTCACAGACTTTCTGAGTGTACACACGTGTTTCGGCTTCTCCTTTAAAATCGTTGTATTTTTAAGTAGAAAATTAGACAGTACAATTCAAAGTGTTGAGTTAGCCTAGTGATAGTGGTAGTAGTCTCTCAAACCAGTGACCCTGGTTCAATTCCCGACGGAGGAAAAATTAAATTCTTGATTTTTTTTTTTTTCACATAAAAAAAATAAGTTGTTCAATATCACCAAACGAACTGAAAAGAGGATTTGTCCAAAAATGAAAACTCCAGCGACTTAACCTCCAGAAAGTGTCTTTATTGAATGGGTAGAACAAAGGCAAAGAAAAAACGTGGTAATCTAAGTAATCGTCAAAGTGACAGGTTCTATGTAAAGGGAGAAAGAGTAGTAGATTAGCTGTCAGCGCAAGGTAGCAGCAGAGAAAATCGCCTGGTGTTAGCGCAAATTTATCTTCCGGATCATCGTGCAGAGGAGTCAGCGGGCGAGAATTTAGGCAGGCTTCGATCCGACCTGCTAAGGTCTGAAGCTGACTCTGCCACAAAACTTGTGTGCCGACTAAACGAAGTAAATGTCACTTCGCTGATTTGACGGCAGCCTCCCAAAGGCCACCCTGATGAGGAGCACTGAGCGTAATGAAGTGCCATCTGGTTCCGATATTAGTCAAGGAGTTCTGGTTGTTCTCGCTGTACCAAGCACTCAAATCCTCTCTAAGCATCCGATTAGACCCACAAATGCAGTCCCATTGTCACTATAGAGGTCTCGATACGGTCCACGTCGACTGATGAAGCGGGTGAAAGCATCCAGAAACGCATGTGAAGAAAGATCATCGACTACCTCGATGTGGACGGCCTTGGTTGCCATGCAAACGAAAATAGCGAGTTAGGATTTGGTCGTAGCACGAGACCTTTTGGCTCCAATGCGCACCGTGAATGGACCACAGTAATCCACTCCGGATTCCAGGAAAGGTCGAGCAGCATTTACTCTCTGCCTGGGTAATGCCGCCATTTGCTGAGTGAGGGTAGCTCCACGCTGTCGCCGGCAAATCACACAGTGGTGTACGTAGCTGCGTACTGCTCAATATCAGTTGCGAAGGGTGTGTAACATGAGTTGTGGGCCACCATGCAAGGTATCCAGGTGCGTTTGATGAAGTAGCAATTGAACTAGCGCACCAGCCTTTGGTAAGATCATTGGGAAACGGTGATCATGAGGCTTGGATGCCTTGCCAATCCGACCACCCACACGCAATATGCTTTCCTTGTCCAGAAAGGGATTCAATGGAAGCAACCGGCTATTTGATGGGACACTGGAACCACTCGTAAGCAAATGATCTTCCGATTTAAATGCGGAATATTGTTCGAGGCATATCAGTAGTTATATGGCTTCCTCCAATTCACTAACCTTGACCGGAGATCTCTGTAAAAGACGTTGTTTCGAAGACCAACGCAACAAATATGCTACGGTGCGTAAAATGCGATTAATGAACTAAATCGCTCGCTGAGGGAAATGACCTGCCCATCTATTCTGCGCGTAGTGAGCTCAAGTTATGTTGAAATGGCACATGTAAAACTGGACACCTTTTCCTCATCCTGCATAGATACAGCCTCATCTTCGGTAAGATGCTTGACATCTCCGAAAGGAACCTCATCACCCTTCAACCACTCCGGACCATGTCACCACAAACGGAAATTCAAAAGTTCTCTAGCGGCCATCCCACGACTAGCGCAATCGGCTGGATTCTGTGCTGATCGAACGTGATGCCACTGCTCAGGTGAAGTAATTTCTTGGATTTGACGTACTCGGTTGGACACGTATGGCTTAAGCGTACAAGGTGGTTTACGCAACCAACATAATACTATACTGGAATCGGACTACAAATAATACGGCGTGTTCATCAGCCCCAAAGCTATTCTCACATTTTCCAGTATTAAGGCTAACAGATGCGCTGCACAGAGCTCCAAACGAGGAATGGTAGCAGCCTTTTGCGGTGCCACCTTGGTCCGCGCTGTAAGTAACGATATTTGGATGCGTCCGTCCAATCCATTTGTCCTTGTATAAATAGCCGCCGCATAGGCATGGGAACTTGCATCACAAAAACCATGGAGTGTTGTAATTTTTCCATCCACCATACCCAACCATCGTGGAACCCTGACAAAGTTAAGTGCCTTAAGGCCCTCACGAAATTTGCGCCACACCTCGTTGAGCTCCTCAGATAGGGGATCATCCCAGGGATTTCCAGCTGACCAAAGCGTCTGTATGAACATCTTACCACTGACAACAACTGGCGACAGCAACCCGATTGGGTCAAATAGTTGGGCCACTTGACTGAGCACCCGTCTTTTGATAAGAACATCATTCTGCGGTTCAATCTTCACTCGGAAAAAAAGCTCATCCGATACTGGATCGATAATGATGAATTACCTGAACATTGTTGGAATTCCATTTCCGAAGTATAAAATGGCCAGCGGAAAGGACCAAGTCGATATTCGCAGCTAGGCGTGCTGCTTCACTGACGTGGTTACAGCTGGTAAGGAAATCGTCCACATAGAAAGATGTCAGGATCGTGTCTCGAGTTGCCAGTGCCTCTTGATGATTGGAAACCTCGCCAAAGTTGTCATATGCACATTGATGTAATGCACAGATGGCATTGTATGGACTGCAAGCCATACCATATGTGACTGTTGTTAGGCGTTAAACGGCTATGGGGTCCATCGGCGATTCTCTCCACAAAATCCGCTGAAAGTCCCTATGTTCCGGGGTCACGAAAACCTGCCGGAACATCTTCTCAATATCGGCAGTTGCCGATGCGAAAGCGACGAAAACGAAACAATATGTTGATCAATGAATCCTGGATAGTAGGACCCGCCAGCTGAATATCGTTTAGCGACACACCACTCGTAGTACGCGCAGAAGCGTTGAACACAACGCGGAATTTCATTGTCACCGCATGTCGTGGAACGTAGTAGCAATTAGCGTGACCACCAGGTTGATCGACGCGTTCCATATATCCCAGTGTAGCATACTCACGCATAAAACCAATGTATTTCTCTTGGAGCTGAGGGTTACCGGCGAGACTCCGTTCGAGAGAATGTAGTCGACGTACTGCATGGGAATAAGAATCACCTAGTGTCTGGTGCTCACTTCGGAAAGGTATGTGTACAATGTAGCTACCATCTTCTGTCCTGGAATGCGTCGCTGTGAATAGACGACCGCACTCATCATTCTGATCAATATAATCGGGCACTTCTTCGAGTTTCCAAAAGTTACGGACGAGCTCCTCCAAACTTGTTTCTTCTTCAGACAGTCGACCATGAAATGCATGCAGGCGCTTCCCTGACGTGGGATTCGTCAATGCCGGACCAAATACGACCCACCCCAAACGCGTGCGCTGGGCATGTGGTTCTTCAGATCTACCATAGATGATCTCATTCTAGACTATGAGACCCCACATGTCAGCTCCAAGAAGTATATCGATGCCTCCAGGGGTACCAAAACTTGCATCAGCTAATTGAAGACCATCCAAATGCTTCCATTGATTTACCTCCACGTGCACCGCTGGGGTTGTAGAGGCTATCGACGAAATGACAAGCGCAGTAATCGTCAACGTAAAATCAGAGTGTGTGGACTGAAGTGTGAGCATGACGCTGCCTTTGGTACGTGTATGAGCAACTGCCCCGATACCCTCTACCACTGTTTCACATTTCTTTCTGCGAAGGTTTAATTGGTTAGATAAACGTTCAGTAACAAAACTTACCTGCGATCCAGGATCGCAGAGAAGACGAGCCACACGTTGTTCCGTCAAACTGGTTACATATGCCCGCGCAGTTGCCAACAAAACGATAGAATTCCCTTGAGAGAGGTAGGTGGTGGGAGGTTCGGCTAGTCAAATGTTCGACTGCGCAGCGAGGAGTGCTCCAATCGATGTAGAGTCTTGACTAGTAGACTGTGTTGCTTGTTTGACTGAGGTTGATGACACCGTGGGCTGTAACTGAACTCCTGTACAAAACATCGTATGGTGCTTACGACCGCACTGGCGACATCCACTGGATGGGCACTGCTTCGATGTATGCCCAAGCTTAAGACTGTTGAAGCATAAATTGGAAGTCTTAAGTGACTCGAAGCGCTATTCAGGTTTCATGGCCATCAAAATATGACATCTTGAAATCCTATGAGATCCTTGGCAGTGTGGGCAGTTTCTTTCTGGTATTGTGATCAAATGAGATTCAACTGATTGCTGAGCGCGGTTAATTTGACGCATCGTCGACGTCTCTGACCGATTTGAAACGCGTATGAGCTCCGTTGTAAGATTATAGGCCCTTTTCTCTAAAAAGGTCAGTAAATCGGTCAGGACGGGAATGTCCTTAGCGGAAAAATTCATGCACCAATCCCGCTGCGTGGCAGTAGGAAGTTTCGGCACTGCTAACGCATCCCATTTGTCTACCGGAAGTTTCATGACACGCAGCGCCCGAAAGGATTTCTGCACATTATCTACGATAGCCAATAGTGTCTTCGGTGTTTCATCTGCCGACGATTTAATGTTAATAAAACGTGAGACCTGGATTTCCGCTAACAGTTGGTTGTCATAACGATTCTTTAGCGCTTGCCATACTTCTTCGTACCCACCAGAGTACATACTGCCAATCAAGGGAACCTTCGCAGCATTAATTGCCTGTCGAAGCTTACTCAGTTTGTACGCCTCAGGAAGCTTCGTGTCATGAACCAGTGTCTCGAATGCATCTTTAAAGGCCAACCAATTCTGCAACGATCCGTAAAATGTTGGAATGACAATTGGATCAAGTTTCAGGTCGAAGCAGCGTGAATCACCATTCACAGTTTCAGC
Source organism: Pocota personata (assembly GCA_963082735.1). Lineage (NCBI taxonomy): Eukaryota > Metazoa > Arthropoda > Insecta > Diptera > Syrphidae > Pocota > Pocota personata. Next base: position 14,865,981 of record OY720433.1, read on the forward strand.
TTTCGCTTTGGGTTGGGGAGCAGACGCCGAATTAATCGCCAACAACCTCCTGTTGAGCTTGACACATATCGCATTGTAGGAAGTCTCTACTTGCTCCCATAGTTGTCCATGTGCAACCAATTCAGTCGGCTTAGCAGCTTCCACCAACCGTTCGTGATTTGCGATGAAGCGGGCATAGAGAACGGTAATGGATTTGAGCTCCTGTTCCACCTGAGTAGCGTCGCATATCTCCAGGCTCTCTGCTTCCAGTCGTTCACGTACTCGTTTTACCGCTGTGGCAGCAGCCGCCCGCAAGTTCAACTCAGCCATAAAGAACACCGGCAAATAAAAAATACAAAATATATTGTAGAAAGTCAGCAAAGTATACCAGTTTCCACCAGGAAGTTAGTTCAATCCTCACAGGAGGTACCAAAAATTATGTGCAATACCACCAAACGAACTGAAAAGAGGATTTGTCCAAAAATGAAAACTCCAGCGACTTAACCTCCAGAAAGTGTCTTTATTGAATGGGTAGAACAAAGGCAAAGAAAAAACGTGGTAATCTAAGTAATCGTCAAAGTGACAGGTTCTATGTAAAGGAAGAAAGAGTAGTAGATTAGCTGTCAGCCCAAGGTAGCAGCACAGAGTGCTCTGTTCCTAAACATAAGTGAAATCAAAGCAATAAATAAGAATATCGGGTGATGGAAAGCGGGCGGTCCGCGCTCCCATTAGCGTGCATAGCTGGTGGAGTGACTGTATCAGCCGATGCAGTGCAATCAGGCCACCCAGCAACAGTGGCTACCGATGGTAAGGGGAAAAGGAGGAGAAAGTTAAAAGCTTCTCCCAACTTAGTAAAGCGACCTTCCATATCAACTTCAGCTGAACAGCTGCCAGGTGGAGTGAAGGAAGGGGCGCCAAGTGCAGTAACAGAAGTAGCAGCAGAAAAAAAGCGGCAAAGTTCGTATGACTCGATCGAGTACCCGCATGTCTCCGGCGGTGGTGAAGGCCACTTCATTGGAGATGATAATAACAGCTTCGCCCTTCTAGCGTCCTCTAAATCTGATGATAAAGTCGAAGAGGTACAAAGTTTGACTAGCAGCATCAGACAGCTAGAGCAAAGAGTGCGTGCCATTAAGGCCAAACAAATGGCAAGAAGAGAGAGGGAGCGGCAGCATTAGCTCTTACGCGCTTCGCAACAAAAACAACAGCAGCCAACAGAAGGCCAGCTGCAACAACTAAAGCAGCTGCAAGTACAACAGCAGAAGCAGGAGCAACAACAGCAACAGCTGAAGAATAAGCAGCAACAGAAGCAGATTAGTAAGCAGCGACAACAACACCAGCAAAAACCACAGCAAAATGTGCAACAACAACAGCAGCAGAAACCACAGCAAAATGTGCAACAACAACAGAAGCGAAAACAACAGCAACAGCAACAGCAGCAGCAAAAGAAGACGACTTCAAAGACGAGGGTGCCGCCAATCAATACCTATAAGATTGAGCTTCAGGATACCATTAATCAGGGTGGCTGTGGTATAGTGGTAACATCATCGCTTGTCACACTATTGATTCACGGTTCGAATCCTGATGTCAAGAATAATCTATTTATTTCGCATGAAATAAATAAAAAAGTCAATCACTTGCGAAAGCTAAGTCTACTCTACTGTGAAGGCATAACACTGCCAGTAGGGTGGTCATATGGCTTAAATGCAACTTGATCGTGATGATGACATCAGGAGGACGGAAAAAATACTGTGAATCATAAGCAACGACAATAATAGCGAATACAAACAAAATACTCCCCAGTTATCTGGACAGTCACCCTAGGAGTTTACAGAATCTTAATACCAAGTGAGTTTCAAACTACACCACTCTGTCTTTTTCTCTGTCTCTTCCCCTTTCCACAAAACGCACGTGTTCTAAAAATCAGTATAAGGGTATTCATATCCCCTTTAACACGTGCAAATTATAAAAAAAAAGTCAGCCATAGGCGATAAATTTTATGTAAAGCGTTTGAATGTATATAGACATACGATCCACTGTAACACTGTGGAACAATACAAAATAATTAAAGATTTATTGAGGGACACTACGATGGAGTTATTCTCCTTCACCCCGAAGGGGGAAAAGCTGCAAACAATGCTGCTGAGTGGATTTGATCCGAGGCGCTCCTTGCGCTACTTAAAGAGAAGGAGTGTGACGAGCTAAAGCCATTTATCACAGCTAGGGCTAAAAGGGAGAAGCAAAAACTGCCGTTCTTCCTTTTTCAGCTCTCACACAACAGCAAACTGGATGGTCCAAGGAGTATAAAAGTCCTAGACTACCAGGTTGTCGCATGGGAAAAATTAAGAAGGAGCGAAAACATTTTGCAATGTGTTCGCTGCCAAAGGTTCGGTCACGCCGCGTCGAACTGCGAAATGCAGCCTCGATGTGTCAAGTGTGGAAAGAACCACAAAGCAGAGGAATGCACCCTGGGTAAGGATGGAGTTGCAGATAAGATCCAGCTCTTGCGTGCTTTATGCAGGAACTCGGGACACACCGCAAACTATCGGGGTTGTCCTAAGTTCCAGTATATTAAGAAAGTAAATCTGGTTCGTCAGGAGAAGGTCGTAGTGAAACGTCCACCAGCTCCAATTGGAACACAATCTGTGTCTCCCTAAGTGGCTTACGCACAAATGGCGGCAGGCCGGGGAAATACGAAACAGGAAACACCGACGGTGCTTCTCATGCCTCAGCGCCTAGAGCACCGGAGGCTCAAACTGACTTGCTGGCCATCTTGCTCGCTATCCAAGGGCAGATGGGTCAGCTTCAGCGTCAGGTACAGGAGATAATGTACCTCCAGTTGTAATGGGTACGAATATGGAGGAGCAATCCTTGAAGATCCTTGCGGTGAATGTGAATTCACTGATTAGGATCGAGCGAAGAGTCGTATTGTTTAAGTTGCTTGATGACCAAACCCCTGATGTGCTTATGGTTAACGAAACAAAGCTATTCCAGAAAGACAAATATTTCCTCATGGCCGGAGATCTAAACGTCAAACATAAAGATTGGGGAAATAACATACCTACTCCTAGAGGGAACCTACTATTCAATTGGTGGGGTCGGCACAGTGTGGAGTACAAACTCTATTTTAAAGCTACCGATAGTCCGTCGTTTTCTAGAAGCGGTTCTTATCTGGATCTTATGCTGTTCGACGTACATTTACAACTGACTGACACGGACCGACAAACCTTAAACTGCCTGCACACATTTGTATATGACAGTGACCATTGCGGTCTCAGTGCCGTAATAACGATTCCCAACGAAATTGCGGAGTTGAAGGAGTTTGTAAAAACTTACGCCTACAATTATAGTAGGACGCATTGGACTCGCTTCTCCAGAATTTTGACAAGAGTACTTCCTAGAACTCGCTCTACCCACACATCTAGGAATCTGTCAAACGACGAGATTGACTGGTACCTAAAACAAATGAACGTGACAATTAAATGAACTATGGACAGTACGATACCTCGGTATCAACATAATGACAACGCACACATATTCCGAAATGCAAAAATTAATGCACTACACCAACACAAAAGTAGACTGCTGTCGAGACTAAAAACCTTGTACAGGCAGTTTACTGACAGACAAAACTCGGAGGTTAGGACGCTGAATTCGTTAATTAAAAACCTCCAGAAATTAATCAGGGACAACTACAGACTTTCTGTAAATTTGCATTGGATTATTTGCAAATAAATAGAATATTTCGGAGGAACAATCAAAATGACCTTCCGCGTCTTAAGATCCCCCGAACGACGAACAATGGACGAATACTTACAACAGCAGGTATAGATCCAGATAACGCAGTAGAAAATGACAACTTCTTTGTGATCGAAGATCCGCAGGAGAAGGTAGAGGCTATTGAAACTACTTCCCAGGAAGTGTATAAGGTGAATGATACCATCTGCCCGAACGACAACCTGGAAAATCGCGACCCTGTGCACAACTTCTACCTTCGAAATGATATAGAGCACTGGCGGTGCAAATTTACACCACTCTGTTTAACAATGCGCTGAATAATGCACATTATCCAGCAGTGATACAACCCATCCCCAAAAGGGTAAGGACACCTCTAATCTGCCAAATCTCCGGTCGAAAAGTCTCTTGCGGAACATCAGCAAGGTATTCGAAAAATTGATCAATAGAGCCCTGATTAAGTGGACTGAAGACAATAAGATAATTCCGGATAACTAATTCGGTTTTAAGGCGGGACATGATATAATACATGCCGCGTCTAAACTGGTATCGGATATCCAATGGAACAAAAGCAAGAAACAGTGGACGGATGCCTGCCTGATTGACTTGGAGATTTTTTTTTTTTTTTTTTTTAGAGGAAGGGGAGATATTCAAAAGATACTGATGATCTGAGTAATCAGCATGCCGGATTTTTACCGACTAAAACCACCTCCCACATAATTGCGATCTAGTCACTTGGACTAATAAGCAATTTTTTTCTGACATCTTAGTCTTTGTATGAGTTACACCTCCTTTATTTCGAGTGTGTATGTATTTATAAGCAAGTATATACATTTTTATTTTTCTTATATTAAGTTAAATGGAGAGGTTTTGTTCTTTTAAGCCTTCGTAATTGATTTTCATTATGCATTAGTTTTCTTGCATCTATGTTTATATGCTCTTCTAGCTTTCCTTTGTGTTTTTTTGCATGTTTTAGAATTTCTGCAGATACACTTTCTACCTTCAGGTCTCGATGAAGGTCAGTATTTCTTATGTACCAAGGTGCATTTACTATATTTCTAAGCACCTTATTTTGGAAACATTGTATTTTGTCTATGTTTGTCTTTTTGGCACAACCCCATAGTTGGATTCCATATGTCCATGTTGGTTTCAGAATTTGATTATAATTTATAAAAGCACTTTATTTTCAATTGATACGGATGAGTTTCTTCCTATCAGCCAGTGCAGTTTTCTATATTTGATTTCTAACTCTTCTTTTTTCTTTTTTACGTGCTCTTTCCATCTCAACTTTGCATCTAGAGTCATACCTAAATATTTCGCTGTATTAGCGCATGGAACTATTTTTTGGTTTATAATAATTGGTATATATTCAATTTGTTTATTAGTAAAGTCAACATGGACTGACTTAGACTCGTTTAATTTGATTCTCCACTTATTAGTCCATTCACAGATTTTGTTTATGCCAATTTGTAGTTTTTCTGTGGATTCTTCATTGGTTCTTCCTAATGCTAGTATTGCAGTATCATTTGCGAATGTTGCCATAGTGTGGTTTTCTAATTTAGGAATATCACTAGTATATAATAAGTATAATATTGGGCCCAGTACATTACCTTGCGGTACGCCGGCCTTTATTTCTCTTAGATTTGAATAAGTACTCTGTTGTTTTATTCTGAAATGTCTTCCATCTAGATATGATTTCAGAATAGAAGCATATTGATTTGGCAACATACATCTCAGTTTATAGATAAGTCCTTCGTGCCATACTTTATCAAAGGCCTGCGCCACATCTAAGAATACAGCAGAGCAAACTTTCCTTTTTTCTAGTGCTTCTTCGATTTTATTCGTAATTCTGTTTACCTGTTGTATCGTAGAGTGCTGCCTTCGAAAACCAAATTGATGGTTCGGAATCAGCTTTTTCCTTTCCATTATTTTATTTAAACGCTTTGCGAGTACTTTCTCAAACACTATTGATATCATTGGCAATAACGAGATAGGTCTGTAAGATGACACTTCATTTGGCGGTTTACCAGGTTTTGGGAATCATTAGGACGTCAGCAACCTTCCACAAACTAGGCACATATTTAAGCTTAAATGTGGCATTTATTAAATTTGTTATTTTTATTATTGCCTTCCTTGGTAAGTTCTTTAGTACGACACCAGATATAAGGTCATATCCAGGACTTTTCTTTGCATTTATTTCATGCTTAATTAAGTTGTAAATTTCACTTGGAGTTGTGAGCAGAATTTCTTCGCTTTCTTCATCTGAAGGACCTATTAACGTAGGTTGTATATTTCCATTTTCAACTGGCGGTTTAAATATGTTTTCTAGGTAGTTTGCGAAGAGAATGGCTTTGTCCTCATCGCTTCTTGCCCAGTTTCCATCAGTTGCTTTGATTGGAGGGTTTTGCACAGTAGGCTGTTTTAATCCTTTTGTTGCTTTCCATAGAGAGTAATTAGTTACGTATTCAGCTGTTAACCCTCTGCGGTACCTTTTCATTGAATCTTCCTTAAATTTTTTAATTTCTCTTCTTAGTTTTTGACGGAGGTTGTTTAGCTTGGCTTTATGTTGTGGAGCTCTTGTTTTCTGCCACGTTCTTCTTGCTCGTCTTTTATCTGCTACTAAATCTTTTATTTCTTTCGTGTAGTTTCTTTTTGTGTTCTTTTTTGGGTGCTTTCCCAGGCCGATTGCTGAATATCGCTGACCAACTTATGCAGTTCTTTTTCTACATCATTTTTGGTTATAAGGGGTATCATTAAATCTATTTTACTCGTTAAGTTCAGCTTGAAGGCTTGCCAATCTGTTCTGTTATTTGTTAAGGTTTTAATATTTGTATTTTTAATTATATGTTCACTCATTTGGAGAATTATAGGTGAATGGTCAGAGCTTAGATACTCGAACTCATCTATGTGTATATAACTGCTTGACAAATTTTTGATTATGAAAAAATCAATTAGATCTGGTATCTTCTGCAAGCTGAATAGGCTGGGCATAAGCAAACCACTGCTGTACATACTTTATAGCATGCTCACAGTTCATTGTCAAAAATGGCAATGTGACCTCTACTGGAACATTTCAAATCAAAAACGGTCTGCAACAAGGTGTGGTGAATTCACCGATCCTTTTCAATATATACACGAGCGATCTCACAGGATCACTTCACCATGCCATAGCGTACGCAGACGACTTGATCGGGTGCAGATCAGGACCAAAAATCGAGGTCATAGCACTGCTCTTGCAACGTGACTTCGATAAGATTCAGCGATATTGCGATGACTGGATGGAGATCAAATCGGAAACCATTCTTTTCAGGATGTCGTTGTCTGGGGCCTCTAGCGATACCAGAAAGAATTGGAGAAAGTTCTCAATCGTTGAACCGCACGGACAGACACTTGCGAGTCGAAGTGAAGTCAGATACCTAGGGCTTTGGTCAGACCAATATCTATATTTTAACAAACATATAGATGCTGCTCTGGCCAGAGCCAAAGGTGCTTTTGCCCTTACAAAGAGACTTTTGTATAGCAAACAACTCGATGCAAGGGTAAAGGTAATCTGCTACATGGCCCTTATCCGGCCCATACTCGTATATGAATGCCCCGTGTGGTTCAACGTGGGAGTAAGCTTGTTGGAAGAGATTCGGGTGTTTGAGAGGGCTTGCCTTCATTTATACAGAACACCAGAGTCCCAGTACATAAAATTCTATCTCAATGAGGTCAACAGGGCTAACCTAATATAAGTGGATAATTTCGCTATCAAGCTGATTCGAAGGTACGTTGTAAGAGCAATGAGCTCGATGAACATCCTGATACCCTAATTATGAGTATCACGAAAGAGTGCGCCTTAACGGCTTTGTTCCCCCAGAGACGTTCCTCTATCTTGATAAGAAGGGTCTGATTCAGGACAGATTGGCAGTTGCGCTAATCTTCCACGTTGCTCGGACAGATGTGGATAGACAGCGACGTTGCACACAGCAGTGTGGAGCGTCTACGGTTTAGTACGGCGGTATCGGGTCTCGATATGAAGGACGTTGAACGTCAGTTCTCACAATTTTGGTGGCTAACTGAAGTAGAGGGAACTCCTTCGTCGTTCCCTCACAATCCGGGGTAACCCGTTTAAAGTTGGCTGTTTGGTCTTGGCCGACTTACATAGTTTAAGGTATCTGTAGGTATTTTTAGGAAAAAATAAATAAATAAATATAAACAGCACTTTAAAAAAAAAAATAAAAAAAAAAGTGAACATCACTTTAAAAAAAAAAGTATGTATTTAATTACATAATTAGAGTAAGATAGAATAAGATAGAATAAGGTAGTATAAGATTTATTTTAAGGTAGTTTTTAAGTTTTATTATAAGAACAAAAAAAAAAAAGTACATATACAAAGTTTTTTGTAATTTTATTCAAAAATTTTTCTTAGTATTTATTAATAATTAAGCAATAAGGCAAATAAACAAATTAACTACGGTACGTCGAAAGACATAGTTTTAAGTATTAGGTTTAGCTTAGAGCGCCCGCATAGGGCCAGCAAGTTAGAATAACATAGTTAAGTTAATTAATCTAGTTCTAAGCGTTTTTTGTCTAGCATTTCAGTTGTAATCGAATTGAGCTAATAAAAATTCATTTAAAATGAAAAAAACGAAAAACTCCTTGAGGCACTCTAGTAGATGTCTGCAAAAATTGTGCGGGCCATCTGTTTGCTGTTTTTAAAGTAATGTTAGGAATGTCAGCAACGCCAGGCGTTTTTTGTCCCCTATTTTTGTCCAGGCTATCAGGTCATCTTATACAGACGAGAGGGTAATTGACTGCATTCTCGTCGTATTTGCTCCCCCGTTTATTTTACTAATTCTTGTTCTTGTGGGAAGAGGACTGCGATCACATATTCCAAAAACGTTGTGGACATGGGCGGTGGTTTTCGACCGCCCTTCAGCTTCAGCATCACTACTTGTGAAAATTTTTATATGTAAGTTGGTGAGGGTATGTTTATGTTATGAGTTCTGAAGTTGAGTATCAATCAAATTAGTCAGTGTAACACAGATAGAGGAATGGATGTCGTTAAAATTGAGTATTTCCAAACTATGAACTCTCTTGTAGTGGTTGTTCATAACATTCCTCAAAAGTATATACTAGCCTCTGACAGGAGAAGTAGCTGATAATAACAGCTGCCATCTAACTCTTGAAGAAATGGACCGTAATAAGTACGTTTTCCGTCTCGCATTTCGCATTTTTTCATAACCAGCATTGAAATCAGTAAAAAAGCATTTGGTCTCGTTTTCTTGAACGTTTTGCCAGGAGACCGTAGCCACGATTTAAATTTCTGACAAGTACAATGACAAAAGTGTAACAATTTCAATGTTCATCTCCACTTCCTTCCGCAATATTTTCTTTTGAAGGATCCTATAAAAAGCCGTTGCTTCCTTATATTGAGCATTTCCTTTTCGTGTTGATAAAGTCAAAGGCTATGTGCTTTTTTTTCAGTCTAGTTGACTTTTGCTTTCAATTTCAGTTTTATTTACATATATGGCTTTGCACATTAAGATTACAATCTTAAAAATGTGTATAAGCTTACGTTAAATACATAATTTAAAGAGAAATAGATAGAATTTAAAGAAAAAAATGAATAATTAAAAAAAGAAATAATTGTAATTATCTATAGCATCAGAGGAATCAAGAAAAATTAAGAATTCGCATTGGTAAGGTATTCTTGGAGACAAGTTTTAAAGTGTTTTGTATTTCTCACTCTTATCACTTCAAGCGGAAGAGAGTTCCACAAGCGGGTGATATAAACTAAACTCTGCGATACTGAATAACTTAGCTTACTTTGCCGGTAAAAAGGTTCTCGAGTTTGTATGAGTTCGTGCATATAAACTAGATATCTGAATTTGATTAGATTATCAAATGAAAGTCCCATGATTTTTCTGAAATAATCTGAAATATGATCGGATCAGGATTGCAAAAAACTTCGCATCCATAAAGCAATATGGGCAATACCAGCGTTTTTGCTAAAATTAACGTAGTTTTAATGGGTATAAACTACTGAGTAGTCCAGAAGAGGCGATATGCACCGTATACTTTCCCGACAGTTTGACAGGTGGGAAAATCGACACGTTCATTACTCTCTTACTGATTATGAGGGCCTTCGATTTCGTTGGGTTGAGACAAAGGACATTTGCTTTAGACCACGTTCGAATATTTTCCAAGTCCTCATTGACCTTTGACCTTCCACTAAGCCAAATAGACAGCTAAGATAAAGTTGAACGTCATGGCGTATAACACCAGCGTATAACACTAGGAAGTTCGTTGATAAAATGGGAGAAAAGAAGAGACCCAAGAATAGACCCTTGTGCTACGCCACTTACTACGGCAGTGAAGCTAGATGATCGGTCGTTAATAACAACTGACTGCTGCCGGCCCTCTAGGTACGAGTATATCAACTTAGTAGAATTGCCGGAGAATCTATAATCATTTCTTAGCTTGGCACTTAAAAGTGAATGGTTTACAGTATTGAAGGTCTTGCAAAATTCGAGAAGAGTTAAAAACGTGACATGGGTTTTATCAATCATCTTTCGACTGTCATTTATAACTCATAAAAGAGCAAATTTGCAGCTATGTTTTGATTGGAAACCTGATTGATTGTTATTAAGTCAATTCTTCTGTGACAGAAAACTTTGCATTTGTTTCTGAATTGCTTTTTCGAAGACCTTTGACAGGAATGGTAATATAGCAATTGGTCTGTACTCCGATATTCTACTGGAATTGGTACGATTTTGATCCGTTTACAACTTTTAGGATATGCAGACGTCATAAGAATTGTATTGAAGAAATGAGTTATGGCAGGTAAAATATAGGAGAGTAAAAGTTTAATGAATTTTCAGTCGATCCCATCAAGTCCTATAGAATTTGATTTAATTAACAAAACTGCATCCTTATCGTGCAATCTCCAAAAGCTAAATATTCCATCACCACCATTTTCTGTATCATGTAGCTTAAGCTCTACACTACGAGTTTCGCTTAAGACTGGAGCTGTTACAAAGTCTTAATTCAGTAGATCACAGTCAATATCATCTGGTGACTTCAATTTGCGCTTTCCAATGATTATTTCATGTTTTTTTTTTTTTTTTTTTTTAATTTGCGCGCACCAAATTGGATATGAATACCATTAAATTATTTCAGGGCACGGGCGTTTGTGGAAATTGAGAGAGAGGGAAAGAAAGATTGGTGTAGTGGGTTTGAAACTTAGGTGGTATTAAGTTTCAGTAAACTCCAAGGGTGGCGTTCAGGTAACTGGGGAGCTTGTTTGTTTTGCTTTTTGTCGTTGCTCATGATTCACAGTATTTTTTTTCCCTTCACCCGATGTCATCATCACGATCAAGTTGCATTTAAGCCATATGACCGCCCTACTGCCAGTGCTATGCCTTCGCAGTAGAGTTGACTAAGCTTTCGCAATTGATGGACTTTTTTATTTATTTCAGACGAAATAAATAGATGATTTTTGAGATCAGGATTTGAACCGTGAACCAAGAGCGTGACAAGCGTTGATGTTACCACTACACCACGGCCACCCCGTGTAAGTTCTTCAACTGTTTTTTGTGGGACATAGATGAATCAATTTTATTTTCGTAGAACTTTGCCAAAGCCAGTACAACTTGATTGCGAAGAGCTCTATACTCATCCCGTAGAGTGTCAAGTCGGTAACGGTTCCAGCGATTATAGGAAATATTACGTTTTTTTATCAATTCTTTAATACGCTTAGTTTTTAGCTTTGTGTGTTTCTCAATTTACATACGGTGTTTAGAAATTTCTGCTCCAATCCAAATTATGCAAATCGTGTATAAGAGCAGATTGGTTCAAGGTTTTAAAATCCCTAAACTGAATAATTGATGGATTATTGTGAGTTTTAACATCAAAAATAACGAATAAAAAAACATGCTTCATGGAGCTGAAAGTTGGTTGTAAAGTAAAACCTTTCTAGTATCGTCGACAAAGACAACATCGAGAAGAGAGTCAGGACCATCTGCAAAGTGGGTTGGAGAATCTGAGTTCACGGGACTCAAATTAACCGACTTTAGGCTATCTAAAAAGAACTTATACCTATCTCTATTTAAGAGATTGCAGTTTAAATCACCGCACAGCAAAATGTGTGGTGTATACCAAGATATTTGCTCTAATATACAGTAAAAGCTCGCTTGGATGAACTATTCAAAAAGATGAAACCTCGAAAAGATGACCGCAATATTTTTTTTCATTTGAGGGTTCTAAAATATGATTAGATCAAATTCGAGCATCTGAAAAGTGTGAACGCTCTTTATTCTTACGTTCTGTTTTGTTCTTTATGATTTCGTTTTGTTTGTCTGGAAAGCATCAGTTGAATGCAGTTTCGTTATGCAAATGTTCCATGGGCGACGGTCGTAGGTTTGAAATATAACGGGACTTAATTTATTGTGGTTTTGCGTAATGCGTTCTCCTTTTCCTCATTTGCGTTCGTTGGGCTTGTGCTTATTATTTAATTTGAAGTTCATTTTCATGCGGAAAATATGCCACCGGTCAAAGCCAAAGTTAAGTTCTTAAGTTTAAAGCAAAAGCGCGAAGTTCTAAAAGAACTGAAAAATGGTGCATCGTATCAGTGTCTTGCGAGGAAATTTGGCGTAGAAAAATCGACCATTTTCGGTATAAAAAAAGAGCACTCTAATAAAAACGCGAGCTGTGAACTAACTGTATAGTAACAGAAACCCGGAAAACACTTAAAAAAGGCGGGATGCCAGCAATGGAGGCTGCTCTATATATGTAGTTCCTAAAGCAACGAGACCGACATGTGCCAATATCGGGGAACATGATTAGAGCGAAAGCCAAAAATCTATATTCAGTCTATCTTAGCGGCAAAAAGTTAAGCGCAAATGGAAGCTCGGTCAACCATTTTCGGGCACAATAATCTGAGAAGATAACAGAACTCGGGATTACAAAAGATCAGGTTTATAAAGCCGACGAAAGCAGGCTTCATTGGCGTTTAATTCCCAACAAATCTTATGTTCACAATGATGAGAGATCAGCTCCTGGCCGGAAAATTGCACAGGAGCGCATAACTTTTCTTGCGTGCACCAATAGCACAGGGGAGCATAAATTAAAATTGTTAGTCATTGGCAAGGCAATAACCGCGGTGTTTCCAAACTTTTAATCTCCCCATGATATACACTAACTTCAAAACAGAATGGATGGTAAAACCAATTTTTGAAAAATGGTTTCATTCCGAATTTGTCCCACAGGTAAGTTCTACAATTCAAAAGTTCTCTAAATCTTCTTTGCTCATCTTTTACTCAGCTTCGGAAGTTTCTGAAAAACAATACTCTGCCAGTAAAGGCATTGTTGATCCTGGACAACGCCCCGAGCTACCTACCTGAAGATGAACTCCGAAGTGATGATGGTAAAATCATTACAATGTTTATGCCTCCGAATACAACGCCCCTAATTCAGCCTATGGACCAGAATGTGATACGGCTAACGAAGCTACACTACCGCAACAGTCTCTTGGCGGATTTAGCTTCCAAAGATGGGAATGTTGGTTAGATTTTAAAAAAGGTCACATTGGGAGATGCGATATTATGTCTTCAAGGAGCTTGGGAAAAATTGACACCTTTAACGATTCAGAAATGTTGGCGCAATCTTTTACAACCCGTTGTTAGAGTAGGAAGATGAAGTTCTGCTGGCCTTTTTATAAAACAGAATGCGGCAGGAGGCATTCGATAAAGTGGCAAAAGCTTCAGCAAGGGCGTTGAATATGCTAGAAAGAATTTTCCCTGAGGTAAGAAAACTACTCTGGCTCTACATTTCACTTCACGTTTTAATGTTGATTGTTCATAGGGAGACGCTATAACAGAAGACATAGTAGCTGATTGGAATGAAGATAGAGTGCCCATATCTTCAGACGTTGAAGAGGATGAAGATTCTTCTTCGCAAGGTAGCACGACTGAGATGACGACCATGTCAACTATAAGCCCAGTGGACGCAATTTTAGCGATCAACACGTGCTTGAGTTTTGCGACTCAGATCTTCTCACAATTTTGTTTCTAAAAAAATTAAGAGAAAAAGCTGTTGTTAAACAGATTTCTGCTGGGCGACGAACAAAAATAAGTTTTTAAAAAAAAAAAAAAAAATATGAATAGGTACAAAATGCCCATATTTATACTATAGGCACTTATTATGTACACCCCGCGCAACAAAAAAAGCCGCATACGGGTTTTCCATTTTTTTGCGCTAATTACCTTTAAGGGATTCGCCGAATTATATTTTATTGCTTCCGGGTTAGGTAATGCACATTTTGGAATGTGTCGGAATTCATTCTGGCAGTATTTAACAGTGCGTGCAGTTGTATTTCTTAAATAAAAGTGTGAAGAGTATATCGCGATGTCTAAAAGGGTACAATTGAGTAAAGAAAATAAGGCAGTTATCGTCGCCTTATCCAAACAGAATCAGTCATTTCGTGAAATTGCTCGACAAATTGGATGCAATGAGAGTTCTGTAAGAAAATTCTGTAACAAATATCGTCGGGATCACAACCTGGACAGAAAAATTGGCACAGGATTGAAGAGATGTACCACTGTTCGGGAGGACCGGGAACTGAAGAGGCTAAGCTTGAGAAACAGGTTTAAAAATGCATCGGAGTTAAGAGCTGACCTGCGAGAAGCTACTGGGGCTGAAGTTAGCGTCAGAACTATCCAGAATCGTCTCAACGAGATGGGTTTGCCAGCAAGGAGACCAGCGAAAAGGCCACTTCTGACCAGCAAAATTAAGAAAACGCGCCTTAGCTGGGCTAAGGAAAGGCAAAACTGGAGTGTTCAAGATTGGTCAAATGTGGTATTCTCTGATGAGTCCAAGTTTAACCTAATCGGACCGGATGGGAAGCAGATAGTTCGTCGTAGAAAAGGGGAACGCTACTGCGACGAAAGCATAGCTCACACCGTAAAACATTCTCTTTATGTTATGGTGTGGGGATGCATCTCCGCAATCGGAGTTGGATCTCTAATTATGCTCGAGGGCACTGTTAACGCCATGCAGTACAAACAAATTATATTAGATGGTGTTGTACCGAGTATGGAAATGATTACAGCAGAAACATCAAAACCAATTTTACAAGATGGTTCAGTACCTTGCCACCGAGCAAAATCTGTGAGTAATTCGAGGTTCTTTTTCTCATATTTATGGGTGTTTTGAAAATCTTATGATTTTAATTTTTAAATTTCCTCCACAGATTAAAACTTTGAAAGAAGAATTAGGAATAGAATCCCCAATTTGGCCGGGAAACAGTTCAGATCTCAACCCCATCGAAAATGTCTGGGCTCTTATGGGAAAGAAGATCCAAGATAAAAAAACAAAAACCATGCAACATCTAAAGAGCATCATTGAAGAAGTGTGGTTCAATGAAATTAATAACAATTACCTCGGTAATCTCTATGCCTCCATGCCAAACAGGGTTCATGACGTTGTTAGGGCGAAGGGAGGTGCTACGAAATACTAGAATCATTTTTTAGTATTATGGAAGTCTTAAATTATGTACAAAGGTTTCTTAGTTAATAAAAATATGAAAAAAGAAATTTGCTTTTCAAATTGTTGCTCTTTTTTTAATTTATGTATATTGATAGTACTTGGGTAATATCTGATATTTTGTAGTCTGATCTTCACGATCATTACTTTTTTTCAATTAGGTTAAACATCAAAAATACAAAGTGACTACGTAGTGATTAGTCATCATTTATTCAATTTCTTCCATTTTATTAAAAATTACCATGAGCGGCTTTTTTTGTTGCGCGGGGTGTACTATGAATTCAATTTTTATTTTGCTTTGTTTTTTTTGTTTTTCCAATAAATTATTGTTCATTTGTGAATAAATATTTCTTATTACGCTTTCGTTAAGCTATTTAGATCTCTCTTGATGCGAACATTAAATATAAGAAATATCTCGAAAAGATGAACATTTTGAAAGCTTTCGGAAAGATGAAGCCTGGTTTTTATTCGTTCATCCTAGCGAGCTTCTACTGTATTAACAACAGGAGCAAAATCAATATAGATATATGTATGTACAGCTATGGCCAAAATAATAGCAATACTTACTACTTTTCTTTAGTATTGTACGTAGCGGTACTCTTTTGTTGGATTCTAGGAAAGCAAGGCACTAAAATGTTACTGTAAACATGTTGTCAACACATTATTGTGTAAAAGCATGCAAAAAAGAAGAAAATACACTATCAGTAGCAATTATTCTGTGACAAGGTTAGGCTAGGTTAGAGGGAAGTGAACCTAAGTGCTTATTACTGGGGCCATACGGTCCATTGTGTTTCCCTTTTTGTTGTGTGGAACCTACTTCTGTGACAAGTTACTGTATTAGTTGGTCAACAAATAGTAACACGCAAATTTAAATTTGAAAAGAAACGCTTTTGAACTAAAACTAGGGATTAAATTGGCAGGATTTATTTATTTATTTTTATTTTTTTTTTAATAATTTGCACGTGTTAAAGGGGATATGAATACCCTTATACTAATTTTTTTAGAGCACGTGCGGGAAGAGACAGAGAGAAAGACAGAGTGGTGTAGTTTGAAACTCAGGTGGTATTAAGTTTCTGTAAACTCCAAGGGTGGCTGTCCAGATAAATGGGGAGTATTTTGTTTGTTTTCGCTATTATTGTCGTTGCTTATGATTCACAGTATTTTTTTCCTTCCTCCTGATGTCATCATCACAATCAAGTTGCATTTTAGCCATATGACCGCCCTACTGCCAGTGTTATGCCTTCACAGTAGAGTTGACTTAGCTTTCGCAAGTGATCGACTTTTTATTTATTTCATGGGAAATAAATAGATGATTCTTGACATCAGGATTCGAACCGTAAATCTACAGCGTGACAAGCGATGGTGTTACCACTACACCACGGCCACCCTCATTTAATTTAATAGTACCTTGATAATTTAATGCTATTTTAGATGTTTGTTCTGCATTTAGCAAACAGTATTATGGATAGAGAATGCATTGCTCGGAAGCTAAACGAGAAACTATTTGGTTCTACGCAGTCAAGACCAATCGATCCGATGTATCGCAAAATCACTCGGGTGTTCCCCAAGAATGGTTTTTAATGGTCAACACGCCAGAAATCTTTCCGGACCAGAGGACCGTCAAAAATGTCCACCAAAGACAAAACAGCGCTAATAAGGAAAGCCAAAGCGAACCGCTTCATGTCGTCCAGAGAATTAGAACGGACTTGAAGTGAGTGCCAGGACAATTCGCCGAACTCTGGTGGATGCGAAGTTATACGCTCGAGCTCCGAGGAAAGTGCCACTGCTGAAAAAAATACACATCCACAAACGCATTGCCTTTGCCAAACTCTACGAGTACCACGTGCCACACGATCCCCTTCGGGCAGCGAAGCAGTGAAAAAACGTGCTTTGGAGCAATGAAACTAAGATTAACCTCTTTGGAATGGATGGTAAGCACTTTGTTCGTCACCCAGCAGGTGAAGAATGCAATCCAAAGGTATAATGACCAAAGGCATAATGACCAAAGAAAAGTATGTGGACATACTACAGAATGTCATGCTTCCATGGGCCGAAGAAATATGCCGCTAAAATGGCGCTTTCATCAAGACAGCGACCCTAAACATTCGGCAAAGCTTACAAAACTCTGGTTTGAGCAAAATAGTGTCGATATTTTGCAGTGGCCTTCTCAATCTCCGGACTTAAATCCGATTGAGAACCTCTGGAGTGAGCTGAAGATTGAAGTTAATAACCACCACCACTCAAACAAGCAAGATCTTTGGAGAATCGTCCAGGAACTTTGGGCTTCAATGCCTTTGGATAAATGTCGCAAATTAGTCGATTCTATGAAGAACAGAGTCGCTGCTGTTATTAAAAATAAGAGTTTTGCGACTAAATACTAATTTTCTTTTAAAAATATATTAAGCAAAATACATTATCTGAACGTTTTTCTCTGTTATTACTTGGTGTTGCTATTTTTTTGTCCAGCCAATTACGCTATCTGAAGCGCAACAGTTAAGACTGATAAAATATACTTTCAACTATACAAATAATTGTACATAGGATATGTTGTAAGCATATTTGTCAGTAAGTTGAAACTAAACAAGTTTAAAAAATCCCAATGAAATAGAAAATGATTGAAAATTATTGAAAATAAGTGTTGCTATTAAGTTGACCATAGCTGTATATTTGGCCTATATACCACGCCCAATAAAAGGTTTCCCACTCCACACAGCACATTAAGGAAAATGTAGTCAACATAACAACTAGCACCAGATTTGCAAACCAATTTGCAACTCAGAACATTACAAATGTAAATTGCACAGGCTTCACCACTCCGACCCACCCTATCCGAGCGGAAAAGTTTATACTCATCCAGACCATCAATGCGTTACAAAAATCTGAGACGAACCATGTTTCAGATATGCAAACTACGTCAACCTTTGAACTAACAAACAGGTATCTGAATTCCTCTATTTTACGTTTTAAGCTTTAAGCAATAATGTGACAAACTCGCTGGCCGTTTTGGCCGACGTTGCTCACACAATCATATAATATCGTAGAGGCTCTCGTGTATTCTCTCCCCTTATGTCAAAACCGAACGAAAAGCCGACTCAATTTTTGACAAACTCTCTAGTTACCCATAATGTACTGGAGCAAACTTATAGTCTATCAAATTGTTTACATTCGGTTTGGTTTCAGTGCAAACAAAAAGAAAATGCAAAATAAGTTGAAACTATTAAAAAAATTAAAATTTCTACATCTTTCAATGGAAGGGATAAATATCCTGTCGAAAATAAATGATTTGGAATTTTTTTTTGTTTTTCTTTTCTTTTTGTGTCAACTGTCAAATTTCCGTACTGAATGACTCATTTCATTGAAACATTACGTAAGCCCACAGAAATTAACGAAAACTTGACGAAACCGAGTATAATCTAAACTTATTTGCATGTAATGGGACATTTCATTGAGCTGGCGTTATGGTTGGCTCTTAAGTTTCGTTCGCCAGCTAAATTATTCCAATTAAGACAGCATCTGCCGCTATGTTTTTGGGCTCATGAGTATCAAATTGGTTTTGAAGTTCACTCAACTCTTGTCGCAGTTGTTCAGTTTCGTCGCCAGTTCTGTTAACGCGCTCCAATAGATCGGCTATGTTTTTGTTTACTTTTTCCATTTCAGCTGCCCAAATTTGTTTAATGCATTTGATTCTAATACTAAACTCGCTTAGAATTTTGTCCATTTTCTTTCCTCAAAATTTACCAAAGTAAGGGTCCATCCATGAAACCATGCTTTTGGAGTAAATTTGGAAATGGAAAATGGAAACATAGATGTAAAGGGTGACCAGATAGCAATGATAGTTTTTCCAATTGTACTCAGTAAAGTTTGTTATTTCATTGTTTGACTCTTCCCGAACATGTGGAAATTATTAAAAAATATTACCGAAATTCCGGCTCAGTTGTAAATACGCAATGTGAATTTCGTCGTGAGGTCGGTCGTCGTCATGGCTTCAGTGCGCAGGCAATTCGTCGCTCCGAGGAAATGTTTGAGCGTGAGTACACTCTTTTGGACCTTACGCCACCAACTAGACAATGATCGATGCGAAGTGAAGAAAACATAGCCGCCGTATCGGCCAGTATCGAAGAAGACCCAGAAATGTCGATTCGGCGCTTATCAGCTGAATTGGGCATCGCCAGAGAGTCAACCAGGCTTACTTTGTGGTTGTTTTTCGTCCTACACCCGTATAAGATTGTGCTGACCCAGGAATTGAAGCCGAACGACCATAGACAACGCCATGAGTTCAATAATTGGGCGCTGGAGATTTTGGCCACAGATCCGGATTTTGGCCAGAAAATCATCTTCTCGGACTAGTCCCATTTTTGGCTCAGCGGCTTTGTCAACAAGCAAACTTGCCATTATTGAAGCGACCACAATTCACAAGTGTTCGACCAAGCGTCAATGTGATGTCAAAGATTGACTGTTTGGTGTCGTTTATGGCACGGCGGCATCATCGGACCTTATTTCTTTCGAAATGAGGAAGGAGATACCGTTACCGTCAATGGTTCTCGGTATAGAGCGATGTTAACCGACTTTCTGTGACTAGAGCTCGACAATCTGTGGTGTCAACAAAACGGCGCTATATACCATACAAGCGACGCAATGGTCGAAGTGCTGAAGGAGAAATTTAGCGGCTGGGTCATCTCACGGCGAGCGTTCATCAATTGGCCGCCGCGATCATGCGACTTGATACCCCTCGATTATTTTTTCTGGGGTTACGTCAAGTCCTTAATGTATGCTAACAAGCGAACCACTTTGGACGAGCTCGAGGTCAACATTCGAGGCGCTATTTCCGGAATAACGCCGCACATATTGGACCGACTCATCAAAAATTGGACCGACCGCTTGAAGCACTGCCAGCAAAGCCGAGGAGGCCGTTTAAATGATGTGCTATTCCATACATAATGGTATGAGTGTGGCTTCAACATAAAGTCAGAATCAATTTGATATCTCATACTGTTGTTATTTTATCGTTCTTATCTGGTCACCCTATAGATGTTTAATTTCGCTTAGCAATAATAAATTTGATTCGCGTACTTTTGGTGTTAAATTGACAATTAAAAAGCAAGATATTTAAAAGTTTCACCAGACGTAAAGAAAAAACGTCTATTCACTTGACATCTCACTCAAAGAGCAAAAGCATTCAAAAAAATTAACATAAACTTTGCTACTCTCAAATAACCTTATCAGTATAATTTTTATTTTGATGTTTTCTATAAGCAAGAATAAGGCAACAATCCAGAGAAACTCTTGCGGTCGTGTCAATTAAGAAATTGCATCGCACTACATCAGCTAATTCCACGAATATGGTGATTTTCAAGAAAATCCACAGCCCAACAGTATCCCGCACACCATGAGCTTGCTAAAATACAACAAAAGACTTCAAGTCAGACACCCAAGTACAACAAATCTGTCTCAAATCTCCCTTTGACAAAATGATAAAGAAACGAAACACTTTCGACGGACGATGGACGGCAGCCAATGTCGATGACGATATGTATGTACCTATATCTCTCACAGCCAGCAAACAGGATAGGATTTCCACTGAACCTCCATCACGTTGCATTTTTCTCATCCACATTCAGAATTACCAACAAATTGATAAATGCTAGTCCCCGTCTGTCGTTTTTCCAAAGTCCAGTTGTTAAAAATAAAAAAAAAGCAATAGCACGGACCCGGGACCAACTGTTTGAGATTTTTTTATGTTAAACAGTCACACTCGCTTTGATGGACCAAGTCATGGATTGTGCGCCAGCCGTCCTATAATTATTGTGTTGAATGTGACTGCAGCCTTAAAATGCCACTTGCATATTGTATATCGCGCAAAGATTTGATGAAAAGAAAGAAACGAACGAATTTTTCGTTGGAAATGTTGACATATGTACACTTTTCTTTTTGCGCTGCGCTGCGATGTTTGCAAGGAAGCTGTTCGCCAATTTATGGTTAATGGTTTTGTACACATTCCGATTATTTTTTTGCGAAATGATTTCGTTTGCAATTGATCCACTCATTCAGGCGCTTTCAAGATGAGTACATATTAAGTTTTCTTGAATTAAGGTGCGATATATATATGCGATGTCATAGAAATTGCCCACATGAACATTCACAAATCGTTATCTATATCACGTAGTGACTTAATTCACTTTTTACAGGACACCTTATTAAAATTGTTCAATGAACAATTTGATTGAGCATTGACAACAAACTAGCTAAGTTTGCATTTTTCGCTATTGAGAGATATGTAGGTACATACTCGAACTTCATTAAAATTTTTACAAAATTGTTCTATGCAGAATTTAAATGAGTGAATACAAACCATTAAAATGTGATGATTTAAGATTATAAATGCAGTAATTGTAAGAAAAATCATTTATTAAATTATACATAATTTAACGAACAATCGCTTCTACTATATTTATGGTTGATATTTAGACAAAAAAGGTCATACCTAATCATCCATCTGTATCTACCACACATAGGTGTATCGCCATTTCACACAGACTTCACATCCGAGTATTTTCCTTTGCTTTTAAATTTTGGCCTTCTTGGTCTTAAAATTAAAGAGAGATGTCATGCAGATTAACATTTGTCGTTTTAGCTTAAATGACCCATAGTCATTAAGAAATATTGTCAATGGCTTACACTTGTTCACTTGTTTCATTTCGTTTTAAAAATTCGCTTGTTGTAAATGGATTCCAAGAAACTTATTGAATTCTAAAAAAAGCACAATGTTTAATGATAGTTATGCTCGAGATGCGCGGTTTTTGTTGCTGGAGAGCCGAACACAATGTGGTACAACTGTGGATATTAGCGTCGTGTCTAGAATCGCCATTATTTTAACCGTGAACTGATTTGACGAAGTTTAAAGAAATACATTTTATATACGCAGTAATTGAATTTTTATTTTGGATTCTGCATCAGTCTTAGAAGTAAGCAATTTATTGACAATAACTCCGAGACATATGTAATACATCGTCGCTGCAGCTGCTCAATCTAGCAATCCATTTTGAAATTAGTAATAGAAATTACGTTTTAGTTAGACAGAATTGCAAAATAAGTTAAGGTTGACCTGTCCTACGCCGAGGTTGGTCTAACAAACACACGAACTCATTGATTGGGGAATATGGATAAAACTTTGACATCTGTCTACCCAGATTTGTTTCTTTAGAAATGTCTGTAAGTATCTACAGGTTTCCCTAAAATCCTTATTGACTCCACACAGCTTTTAATTTATGGCAGTATAAAGTTAGTTTGTGCATTTAGTGCTTGACTTTAGCATTGTGAACTCTAAAATCCCGATCTATTAGAGCAGGATTCTTAAGTCAAAGAGATATGCCCGCGATCGGTAAGGCTGAAGAATGGGAATTTGTTGAAAATGATTTATCTATTTCATTTGCTACTTCAAATGTTACACAAAATCCTCTCAATATTTTAAGCCGATTTAGAGAGTAAATCCGAAATAGTCGAAGAAGACTTTTTTCGTTATAGAGATTTTTAGAGCAGGCGCAGACGAGTGACTTTTCTGTCACGCAACAGTGATCAAATTGATCGAATTGAGTCCGTACACGAGAGTGACTGTCACCATATAACTCTCAGAAGGGATAAACTATACAATCCCAGGCCATATCAATATGAACACTAATTGATTTTTACAAATCAAATCACAAAAAACAAATTATTTAAAATCAGGTAGTGGTCATATTCGTATTATTTTATTATATAGTATATTAATTGTAATTGGTTTGCATTCGTACATTTGTATGAATCGATATTCTCTTCTCATTAAAATTTTTTAAACTGAAGATCCTTCCCCCGTTGCCTCTCAAGCAGAAATGTGTGCGGTGACAATTTCGTTACTCGTCTGCGCAATTCCATATAAATGTAGAGACACGATGACCGTTTCGTCAGGAGCAAAAGTCACCGTGCTGTCAGTTCGCTTCGTGTGTGCACCACCATAAGATGCAATAAATTTGGAGATAATCACAAAACAGTTGCCTGACAAAAAGTCACTCGTCTGCGTGTACGCTTATTGCTTTCATTATCCAAGAAGAGGTGGCCCTAGTCCACATCACCCTACAAACAGATTCAATTTTATTGTCATTCCTTAATCACCTCTAGAAATCGTAAATCTTAAAGCTCAAAATTCATCTATTGGGCGTAATTCTTGTGTGAACACTGTAGCAAACTTATCTGTATCTCTACTTTGTATTCACTACAAACAGAGGAATAATATAATATTTTTATCCATCCATGCACCATTTGTTTATGCGCGCGTATATTTTTAATTTCTGTTTTGGTTTTTTTTTTTTTTACGGACGGTTGACAAACGAAACGCATTAAGAACCAGCGTCAAAGGAAGATCAAACCAAAATCGTTTATTTAAAATCTAAATTGTGCCTCATAACTGAAACAAATAAAAAAAAAAGATCGATAAATCGAAAAGGGGAAAACAAATTGTTTCTCTTGGTTTTTCTTTAGACGGGGCAAATCTGCTGAAATCGGCAGTTGGAGCGAAGCCAAGCCAGCAATGGTGCAACAATATCGTCAAAATGTCGTATTGATGACAATGTTTTGAAGAGTTGTTTTGTGTGTGTGATCACATCCATGAGACCCGAGCTGACCACAAATCGAAGATTTCTTAAACTTAATGGCATAACACTTGATGGTTTACTGAATTATGAAGATCCGCATCCGGCTATGACTGAAATTTCAACATTTATTTGTGGTTCATAACGACAATGAAAGGATTTGTTGGTTTATTTTTAAATTGCTGGAATTTGCTTTGATATTTTTTATTTTCTGGCGACAAATGGGTTGGATGGTTAATAGTTGACCGTTCAGTCTAGTGAAATTAAAGTGAGTTTTAGATTATGAGATTAAGATAACTTTAAAAGGCTTGACATTATTAGATTCTAGAAGTTATGCTTTTTTTTTAAATCTTGTCGTAAGATCAAATGTTGATGGTCGTGGTAAATATGAAACTCTGAATCATGCTAAACAAGAGCCTAAAGGCCTTGAAATGTATAGTTATTACTTTGTACTAAAAGCACATTCCACTTTTAAAAAGAATCCTCATCAATGTGTAGCTACAGCTGAAGTTCAACTAATGGGAATTCCAAGTAAGGCTCCCAATATGGGACATACCGTAAAAATTTAAGCTAAGAAAAGCAGAGCAATGGTAAAAACGAGCAATGAAGAGCAATGGTAAAAATGATCGCCTAAAGATTGCAAATCAATAGATTCTTATGGTGTGGAAGTTCATGTTTCCTATAAGGCACTAACCTGTCTTGTCTAATATGCATTCTGCGAAGTCATTGGGTTGAAGAATTCACTTTATATCAAACAATGTCAGCCGCTTAATCTGAAACCGATATCGCTAGCCAATCGACCTGACCAATTGTTTGAAAGTCCTTACTTGTTTTGTCTACTTCAGCAAAAACTAACAGGTATAACGGGGCGCTGTCCAACGCTATATGTTCGCCTTTCCTGAGAGAAAATTATAAAAAGAGTTATTTAATATTCGATTTTAGTCACATGATCTTTTACTTGTCAGAAGATATATGACGCTTTAAGATGTCGATATGCTTTAGGGTCTTACATTTTGAAAATAAAGTTATCATGAACGCGGACGTGCTTTTCAATATATAGATACATATTTGGTAGAAATGAGAAGCTCAAGAATCAAAGATAGTACTTTATATACCCACTAAAATCGGATGAAAATACGAGAAAGGTCCTGCTCTTCCAATTTACAACGAAAATGACGATATTTAAGAATACATATGTAGTTACTCATGTAGTTATTCAGCATCGACATTTTAACTAGCGGTTTCTATGGTGTGCATGAAATTAATTATTTGGAGACTTTTTCCGACAAACAGATCTTACTTTGATAGAAGTATGTAAGGACTAGACTTATGCTAGAAAGCAAAATCAAAGTTTTTTTGGGCTAGGTCTGCAAAAAAAGTTCAGAATTTCTAGTGCTGCTCTGTATCTTCCTGAGTTGATTATACATCAGTAGATGGCCAGTTAACTTACTGATCATTGACTACGCAAAAATTACTCAGCAGTGTCAACAAAGAATTAATTTGAGTTGTGTTGTGCGTTCGTGATACATAACTAACAACTATTATCAAGTTAACTTATAATGAA
Source organism: Pocota personata (assembly GCA_963082735.1). Lineage (NCBI taxonomy): Eukaryota > Metazoa > Arthropoda > Insecta > Diptera > Syrphidae > Pocota > Pocota personata. The sequence continues at coordinate 14,891,406 of OY720433.1, forward strand.
TCAAAGCATAGGGGTAGGTTGTCACAAGAATTTTTAATTCAAAGTCCAATCAGACTTCTGAAGATTCTCCTGAATCGTTTCGAATGGCAATTCTACTGGTTTATTTATACCGACTTTTAAGTTTTTATTTCGTTTGATGATGAATAAAATGATTATAATAAGGGTGATTATAATAAGATCTAAAGTTCCTGTAGATATTAAAACATGTTTTTTTAGTAAGATACATTTCTTGAATTTTATTTTAAGATAAAATCGCAAATGTTGCATTAATTTGAATTCTGTTTTTATGCTTTATATCAAATTCAAATTCGACCTCCTCATTGTTAATTATTTAATTTCCAATTTTAATGTTACAATTACAAATATAATTGTATTAAACAGTTTGTTAAAATTTGTTATTGTTACATTTGTTTTTGATTTCATGTCGATTATTTTTTTCAACAAGATTATTTGTAATATATACTATTTCAAAATTGAAATATTTTTTTAGCATACAGGTTTTCCTTTGAATGCAAACGTTTCTTAATATTAAATCTTTAAATACACTACTTCATTTTTTATGTTATAAAGTATAATTTTTACTAATCAAAGTTATATACATATCTTGTATATTCTGTATCCAATTCCAAGTGTTGCTTAATTGGATTTGGTTAGGGTTGGGTTTCATACAATTTGAAGTTAAAATGTGCCCCAAGAATTCTGTATTTTCCTTAAAAAAAATTAATATTTGCTGGCTTGTATCTTAATTGTGTTCTTGAAATTATTTCTAGAGCTATTAAATGTTCTTCGATGGGAAAATGCCGGGGCATTTTTAAGCCCAAACGGCATCTGTCTTATGTATGTCTTAGGGCCAATATTTGATGGTAGCCCTTCGCAAGATATAGCGTTGAAAAATACTGGGATTGTCCTAACTTTGTAAGAATTCCTTCAATATTGGGCAACGGAAATTTAACATCGACGGTGATCTGGTAAGTTTTCTATAATCAACCAGGGCCGGTTCGAGCCAAATGAGCGCCATGTGCAAGCCCTACATTTAGCGCCCCATTCTTCAGTTTTGGCATTACCCAAGAGGTAGACTTTCAATGGGTTTTATTATATTGAGGTATCCCCGGTAGGCCTAATCCTTTGTAACATACAAGCATATATAATATTTGAAATGTAATTAATATTAATATAATTATATATACACATTTGTTAAAATAAAAAATAAAAATATAAATTATGAACAAAATATGTACAATTAAAAATTATTACTTCAAGGAACTTAAGTTATTTTTGTTTAAGGTGAAAAAAAAGATATTAAACTTAATAGGTATAATAATTTTAAATAAAATAAAAAAATTTAAATGCAACGAAGACATGTGCAGAGAGGAATTCAATTTAGCTTGAACTAAATCTAAAATTTAACACTACTAAACATAACCTTTTTGGTTTTACAAGCGGGGATAATACTGGTAACTCTTGATACAATTCTGCTCCATCTAAATTTTTAAAACATCCAGAAGTTAAAACGCTTTGCAAATTAAGGCATGTGAAACGTAAATTGTTATTTTTCAAACATTCGCTTATGTTATTTAAAAATTAAAAATTTATGTTGTATGCTTCAAGCTGCTCAAACCTTTCTGTAATTGATTGAATCGTTTGATCTAGTATTTTGAAATAAAACTCTACCTTAAATCTTTGTTTCGGTTCTAAAATAGTTTCATAACATTTGTCAGCATAGTCTTTTTCGCCGACGAGATCGTAAGGAAGATGTTTCTGGAAATTTAGATGGTATTTCAAGACTACTAGCAATACGCTCAGTTAATTGAACATAATCATTAAATTTTTCATCTGAACGCATTTCAACCAAAGTATGTTCAGTATTTTCTAAAACCTTAACACTTGCTGACAAACTAACGGACGAACTTTGCAAATATTTACTGGTTATGTTTATTTTTTCTAGTATATCAAACCAATCAATAAGCAACATATAAATGTAAAATCGAAAAGTTAATTTCCTAGCGACTCAGCAATGTTTTTTGCTTCAGGATTTCCTCTCTCAGATATTTTTATAAGGGCTTCATATCTTCTTATTCTTCTTACGGCGAAGTTATGATCCGGAGTAAAAGGATCACAACCTCACTTTACTGCATCCATGCTGGTCCGCCTGTGGTGTTTGCCTGTTTGACCTCGGGAAATACCGGCAGACTTCCCGGTTTCGGATCACTTCGTCACTGAGGCCAATCGAATGCTGGTGTTTTTGCATTTGCGTGATCCAGTTGTTTTTTGGTCTGCCTTTTTTGTGCGTTTGCGTCGGAACGTTGATTGATATTGCCTTTTTGACGGGGTTCGAAGGATCTCTCCTTTGAACATGACAATACCAACTGAGCCGGTCGTGCTCTATCTTGCTTGTGATCTTTTACATGAAGGCTTCCTCGAATCTTTGAACTTCTTTTTCTATCAATCTTCGTTACTCCTGCTGTCATGCGAAGCATCTTCATCTCAGCTGCCGTTAATTTGCCCTCATACTTTTTGTACATTGTCCAGCATTGTGAACCGTATGTGAGCGCCAGACGTACAATTGCGGTGTAGAGTCTTACTTTAAGCTTAGGGGGCATTTTTCGATCACAGAAGATAGCGGAGTTTTCCCGCCACTTCATCCACCCTACGCTTACGCGATGATTGATGCCATCATCACAAGTTGCTTCGCTATTGATCATAGATCCCAGATATTTGAACTTTTCACACTTGGAAATAACTTTTCCATTCAAGTAAATGTCTGGAATAGGCCGGTGTGGATCAGAGAACGGGCAGCACAGATACTCTGTCTTTTTCGAACTAATACGGTACCCATTTCCCTACAAAACATCCACCCATACATCAAGTGCTCGTTGCAAGGCCATTTGATCTTCGCTTATGATAGCTCCATCGTCAGCAAAGAATAACTGATGCACTTTGGGGTCCGTCACTTTTCTTTCAAGCAGATAATCAAGGACTACAATAAACAGCAAGGGACTAAGGACGCTTCCCTGGTGTACACCGACTTTGATTGGAAACTCTTCGGTGACTCCTGTGGGACATCTTACTCTTGTCCTTGCTCCATCATACATGCCCATGATCATGCGCACGTAGGTTTCTGGAACTCCACCCATAAGAGATCTCTTTTTTGTCTATCAAAGGCTTTTTCAAAATCAACCAACACCATATGCAAGTCCTTTAAGGAATCATGATGTTTTTCCATTATTATCCTTACGCTTTGGATTGCATCTGTTGTTGACTTACCCGAGACAAACCCGCACTGGTCATCAGATAGCCTTATTATTTTTCGCAGTCGGCCATCTAATACCCGCTCAACGATCTTCATGGTGTGTGACATCAGCTTGACAGAACAATAGTTATCGCAGTTTCGCGTATCGCCCTTCCCTTTTTGTAAAGGAAGAAGATAACTTTCCCTCCACTGATTAGGCATTGGATCACCGCTCATAAGTTTGGAGATAAGAATCATGAGCCATCTGGACCCGATGTCTCCCATCTTTTTCCAGAACTCAGAGGGTATCTCGTCTGGCCCAACCGCTTTTCTTTTTTTGGAGTATTTGACGGCATTCCTAACTTCTTCGATAGTAATGTCGGATATTTCGTCATGGTTAGGAGCGGCTCTTGGAAAGTATACCCGGGGAAACTGTTCGTTCGGAAGTCTTTCACAATACTGTCGCCATCTGTGGAGAATTTTGTCGTGTTCCACAAGAAGCTGGCCTTGAGCATTGTTAATGAACTTTGGGGAACGAATCTCCTGAGCATTTTTTCTTCTCTGGGCGGCTATTTTGAAGATAGTTGCTCCCTTATTCAAGTTGTTTTGTCGAAGCTCCTGGATAGCCTGGTTCCTATCAGACGCCGAAGACGATATTTCCTCCAACTCCCGATAGAGGCCTTCCATACTTTTTGCTTGAAATTGGGCGCACTTCTTCTTCGCGAGACATTTGCAACATCTATATATCACTTCAAGGCTAGCTTTTTCATCTCTATTAGTAGAAGAGCACTTTGACCAAGCCTTGAAAGCCGTCTAAGTGGTCTCTTTCCGTATCAGTACTTTAGCTTCATCTGTCCACCACCATGTTTCTTTGGCGTGTTGGCAGGGGCCTTTCGACGTTCCAAGCAGTGATTTGGCTCTCTTCAAGCAAGATCGCTGTAGGGAATCCCACATATCTTGTGCTCTGCACTCCTCGTCACTGACCTCATCGATGATGGTAAAGAGGTAATTTGTCATGTTGGTAATAAAAACTTCGCCTTTTCATTTGTCCAGCTTGTACCAATTGATTTTCTCAGCCACCTTTGTTTGCTTATTTGTTTTCTTCCCCGTCTCCATAAAAATTTCTGTCAGGAGGAGGCGGTGTTGCTGGGCCTCTCCCAGGATCACTTTGCAATCTTTAACCCGGGGCTTCATGAAACTTGCTACCAAATGGTAGTCAATCTGGGTTTCATTTCCACCACTGCTGTAAGTGATCAGGTGCCGGCTTTGTTTGACGAACATGGTATTTATCACGATAAGACCGTATGACTTGCACATGCTTAGGATGTCTTCAAATGGAGATTTTGTGGTGCCGTACCACAGTCCTCCATGGCAGTCTTCATAGACTTCATTTGTTTTCCCGATATGTCCGTTTAAATCTCCGCCAACAAACAAAAGCTCTTCCTTTGGGATGTTTTTAATGAGGTTGTGAAAATCCAGCCAGAACGCATCTTTTTCTCTCTGTTCGCATCCGACTTGGGGAGCATATGCGCTTACAATATTCCACACCTCACCCTGTATCACCAATTTGAGAGACATCAAACGGTCACTGGATTTTGAAATGGTCAAGATGTTGCCAAGTAGCTCTGCTGCGAGGATGATAGCAATTCCGTTTTTACCTTGTTCCGATCCATAGTAGAACATCTTGTAAGCTTTTGTCTTAAGGTCCAAGAAACGCGCCCGATTCCCGGTGTTTCGTCATTTCGTTTCTTGTACACACAAGATATCCACTCGCCTTCTAATCATCATTTCTTCAAGCTCGTAGCTGCGACCTTTCATACTTCCAATGTTCCAACTCGCGACTCTTAGGTTACGCCTAAGCCGTTGCATTATTTTGCTATCCCCCGGAAACCGAATAGCTATGACCCGAGCATTTCTGCTCGTCCCAGGATCACAGCCATGCGTAGCATTGGTAGTGCCTGGCGGGGTAGTGCTTTTCTTTTCAGCGAACTTTTCCACAATACTAGGGTTGAAGCGTTTTTTTGGTTTTGACACGTGCATGCTCCTGATTTTTGATTTATGTTTGATCTTTCTTTTACAACACCGGTGATCTCCAGTCATGCCAACCCACGGATTCGCATGCACACTTGCGGGACAGTTTTAAGATGATATATGTGTCGCTAGGCTCACCTGGATATTTTAAAAATTGCCTAGATGTGATTTTCCCCTTAGTCGCCTTCTACGACAAGCGCTATGTATTTGTGGAGGGCGCTGCAGTGATATTCTTAACCCATCCCTGCACGGAGATATAAGGGCTTCATATATTTGTTTTTAAGGGTTTTAAGTCATCTAGCCTACTTTCCCATCTTGTTTCTGAAAGAGGTTTCAAAGTAAGGTTTGGCACTTTTTTTTTTATAAATGTTCCACTGCGTTGTAGAACTTGAAACAAAGTTAAGAACTTAGCAGCATCTAATGAGCACCGAGCTGAATCATTGACTACTAAATTCAAGGAATGCGAGCAGCATGAGATGAAAAATGCTCTTGGTTGAAGGGTTCGAATTCTATTCTGAACACCAGCTTCTTTTCTCTTCATATTTGAACCATTATCGTAACTTTGACCTCGACAGTTGCTTATTGAAATTCCATGGAATTCGAGTTTGTCTAAAATTAACTTTGTAAGTCCCTCTCCGATCTTGTCTTCTTCTTTCAAAAACCATGAGAAATGCTCTTGAACCTGAAATATGTTTTATTTTATGTGCACAAACGACAATAATAACTTGTTCTATACGATTTTTGTCGGTTGTTGAGTCGACAATAAGGGAAAGGTATTTGGCCTCTTTTAGCATTGACACAATTTTATTGGTAATAGTTGTGGAAAAGATACTTATTATTTCATTCTTTATATTTTTGCTCAAATATTTATTTTGGGTTTCTTGACTCGTTATTGTCCTCAAGTGCTCTCCTAGAACCAAATCAAATGAGGCTACTTCCTCAACAAGCTGTAAAAAGTTACCATTATACCCAAGGTAGGCATGCCTGTCGTAAGAGGCGACTAAAATCCACCCTCCGTATACCGAGTATGGCGAATACAAAAACATGCAAGGAACAAAACGAAAGATATTAATACCCCAGGTGGCAGTCCAGGTACAGTGGAAAATCCACCCTCTTCGGAGGTCGGCTCTACGGATTCTGGAGAGAGCCATTTATTGCGTTCATCTGACCCTTTTAAAAAAGGTACTAGGATAGTTAGATCTCCAACCTCAAGACCTATCATAAAAACGTGCGGAACTAGAAGTCCGGCGACATCGATAGTGTCGGCGCACGAACTACGGACTTCAGCGAAAATTCAAAGCCTAACGTACGAAAATACGGAACTCCGGACCAGGCTAAGTAGATGATGAAGAACTAAGTCGGGAAACCAATTGGATTCTAAAAAAACGGCTAGTCAAGAAACGAAAAGCTGGCTCTTCGCCCGAAATGATAATGAGGCAAGAAAACACGCAAAATAAACGAGAAGGTAAAGAAGAGCCTGACAAAATAAACACGCGTGTCGAAGAAAATCCACGAAATAAGGTACGACCAACGCCACTAATATAAGTGATCGGAATTGCAGACTACAATAAACTGCATTCTTTTCTCAAACCTTTGTTGCTATCCGATTTTGAAGTAACATCGCTCAACAACAACAAATGGAAAGTAAGCGTAAAGGACTCAGACAGTTACCGCTCAGTATCTAACAAACTAAAGACTGAAAAAATCCAGTGGTATACGTATGAAAAAGGGCGTCGTGGCGTAGTGGTTAGTGTGTCGGATCACTACGCAAGAGGTAGGCCAACATATTGGCCGACTGATAGCAACAAAATACCCGATCTGATCGATTTCTTTGTTGTAAAAGGAATACCAGACAACTGTATTAAAATTGATGAAAGTTTTGATCTCTCTTCCGATCATTCCCCTATTATTCTAACGATGAGCGAACGCCTAATCAAAAAAGATGTACCTGCTAGACTAACTAGCAGAAAAACTGATTGGGAAGGCTTTAAAAAACACGTTGAAGAACATATCGCACTGAGAGTATCACTTAGGACGTCTTCTGAACTCGAAATCGAAGTTGATCGTTTTGTTGAAGTTCTGCAGCGCGCGTGGAAAAATACTCCCTATCAAAGGAAATCGCCGACCAATTATGCCCAAAAATATCCACCGGAAATAAAAGAAATGGTAAGGGAGAAGAGAAAAGCGCGTAAAAATGGCAACAAACTCGTGCTCCGCAACATAAATCGCATTTAAATCGCTTGTGTAACTTGCTAAAAAAGGCCATTATTGATTTTAAAAACCGGACAATACAAACCAGCATTGGAAGTTTAACAGCGAAAAAAGATTCCAATTATTCGCTCTGGGAAGCTATAAAAGGTATTAAAAAATCGAAAATACAAGCGGCCCCAATCAAGAAAAATGACAACGAATGGGCAAAGAATGATAAAGACAAAGCAGAAGTCTTTGCCGCCCATTTAGAAGAAACATTTAAACCATTTGATGGGCAAGCGCTTGCTGAAAATGATAATGCGTCGGATATAGCATTTCACAATTACACAGTAAGGAATGCAAGGCTGACCGAACTTCAACAAGAAATAAAGAAACTGAAACCGAATAAAGCTCCTGGATACGACCTAATCACAGGAGAGCTTCTTAAATCGTTACCTAGAAAAGCGTTAGTTAAGTTCCTCTACATTATAAACGCAGCGATAAGACTAGAATATGTTCCGAGTCAATGGAAAGTCGCGGAAGTAATAATGATTCTGAAGCCAGGAAAACCGCCGAATGATAAAAACTCGTATAGACCTATTTCGCTGCTGCCGGTTATGTCTAAAGTTTTCGAAAGAATAGTACTTAAGGGATTACATCCGGTTATAGAAGAAAGATCTCTTTTTCCCAATCACCAGTTTGGGCTTAGAACCAAGCACTTACCAATAGACCAAGTGCATAGAATAACTGATTTAATTGAGAAAGAGATACGAAGAAAAAAAGATTTGCTCGAGCGTATTCTTTGATGTTTCTCAAGCTTTTGACAAGGTCTGGCATGAAGGATTGAAATATAAATTACGACAAGTTCTGCCGGAACACTTATATAATATTCTGGAAAAATACTTGACGAATCGTCTTTTCCGAGTCAAACACAATATTCAGAATTTAAAGAAATAAGGGCTGGTGTGCCGCAGGGAAGAGTCCTTGGACCGCTTTTGTACCTATTATGTACTCGCGATATACCGCAAGAAGAAGGCACCTTATCAGCTACATTTGCCGACGACACTGCCATCCTGGCAACGAGTAGAACGATCAAAGAAATGACTGAAAAATTGCAAGAAGCATTTAATAAAGTAAATGAATGGACAAAAATTTGGCGACTAGCTTCAAACGAAATCAAATCTGTTCATGTCAATTTTACCTATAAGAAAATAAATAATTTTCCAACTCGGTTCAAATTCCGTTTGCAAACGAGGCTAAGTATCTTGGAACGACACTTGATGCTAAGCTGGCCGTGGTGTAGTGGTAACATCAACGCTTGTCACGCTCTTGGTTCACGGTTCAAATCCTGATCTCAACAATCATCTATTTATTTCGTCTGAAATAAATAATAAAGTCGATCAATTGCGAAAGCTTAGTCAACTCTACTGCGAAGGCATAACACTGGCAGTAGGGTGGTCATATGGCTTAAATGCAACTTGATCGTGATGTTGACATCAGGGTGAGGGGAAAAAAATACTGTGAATCATGAGCAACGACAAAAAAGCAAAACAAACAAGCTCCCCAGTTATCTGGACGCCACCCTTGGAGTTTACTGAAACTGAATACCACCTAAGTTTCAAACCCACTACACCAATCTTTCTTTCTCTCCCTCTCAATTTTCTACAAACGCCCGTGCCCTGAAATAATTTAATGGTATTCATATCCCATTTGGCGCGCGCAAATTATAAAAAAAAAAAAAAAAAAAAAAGCTGAAGTGGAAATCACACGTGAAGAAAAAACGTAAAGAACTAGAAACCAAATACAGAGAAATGTACTGGTTACTTGGAAAACATTCCAAGCTTAATATAGAGAACACACTGCTTTTATACAAGCAAGTGTTAAAGCCGATATGGACATATGAAATACAATTCTGGGGTTGTACCAAAATAAGTAATGTCAATATTTTACAAACTTTTAAAAATAAAGTGCTAAGATCAATAGTTAATGCACCGTGGTTTATTCGAAATAGCGATATCCATAGAGATTTAGGAATTGCAGCAGTAGAACATGAAATAAAAAACTTCGCGCGTAAGCATAAAGACAAATTACAAGGACACGTTAACAATGAAGTCCTTCGAATTCTAGGTGAGAGGAATCTACTGCGTCGTGAAAGCAGAAACTTTTAATGGAAAGGGCCTCGCCAAACGATCTCAATACGTGAAAGACAAACTGCTGGATAAGTCTCAAAACTTAGTTGTAGTAATCAAAGAAATTTATCACGAAGGGAGGTTTTTTTTGTGAGTAAAAATCTCACACTACTATGAGCACGCGCTATCGATCCTCATAGTGTCTTCATGAAGATTTTTTACCTACCCTCGGAAAAAAAAATAAAAAAATATTGAACTCAAACAACACGTCAGAAGATCATCGAAAAGCTAATGCTTGAGAATCAAGAAATTTAACCAAACTAAATAGTCTTTGCAAAACAGCTCTCCAATGCTTTGTTTCAGTTTGGATTGAGTGCCAGTGCCAGACCTCAAACCTTTTTCGAAAAATTTCCACGATTTAAAATTTTGCTAACTACTCTCATGACTTTTTAAAACTGCACTTAAATGTGGCCAGTCAGAACATCCTGTACCTGCGTTTGACAAAGCTAGTACAAGTACTGCTTTGGTTTTCCAGGTGGTTTAGGTAGTATAGCCGTTGCTAGCATGCTCTCAGTGCACTTACTCTGTATGCTTGTGCAATTTTAATGTTGTCTGACTTAGTCCTCGTGGCTCTCGCTCATACTGATGAGGCAAACAGGATATTGGACGATACTACTCTACTACTAACAGTCTATGGCTGTAGCTTTGTCCTCTAGTGTTCGCCAGAATGCGCGCTCGAGTACCACTGGAATTTTTTTTTTTTATAATACGAGGACCGTAAATCGCGTGCTCATAGTAGTGTGAGATTTTTACCCACTATAAAAACCTCCCTTCAACATTTTTCTTTCTTAGTGCAACTAAGTATTGACTTAACAAGTAGTTTCTATATAACGAAATTAAAACGTTTGGCAGGTATATTCCATCGAAAGTTCTTGCTTGTTCCGCAATTTTAATGCGGTTGTGATTTATCGAGTTAGGTCGAATGACTTCGTCCTTTGTAGACGGCGCAATAAACTTTGCTCATCCAGAATTTGTAAAACTGCATTATTCACGTATCCTTCTTATCGATTTCCTTCTTATGTACATCGGTGCGCTGACAATTCCTCTTAAGGCTTTATTTTCAAAAGTTTGTAAAATATTGTAATTGTTTTTTTTTTTAGTACAACCCCAAAGTTATATACCATATGCCCACACCGGTTAAAGCACTTGCTTGTATAAAAACATTTTGTTATCTACGTTAAGCTTGGAAGATTTTCCCAGTAACCAGTCCATTTCTCTGTGTTTATTTTCAAGTTCTGCCTTTTGCTGCTTTATTACTAACATTCGGCAGGTGTTCTTTGAATGTTAATCTTGTATCTAGTCTCCGAAGTGATGGTGTGGCTAACAGTTTGACTGCAACTACAATTGCGATGTCATCAGCAAAACCTATCATTTTCGACTCCTCGGGTATTGAGAGACGCTGTACGCCGTCGTACATGATGTTCCACAGTAGGGAGCCCAGCACAGATCCCTGTGGTACACCACCAGTAACGCTGTATTGCTTTAGACCGCAGTCGGTGTTATATAAGAGTAGTCTGTCACAATTTTTATTAAGTAGGATGTGGTACCATCCACATTAATGAGCACTTGTAAGATGTAGTTAAAATGAGTGCTATTGCACGCGTTTTTAATGTCGTGGGTTATCACAGTATAATATCTCTTGGAGCCTCCTTTCCATCTTCCTCCCTGTATTGCCTTTTCCGCTGTTTCAATTATGAATTTAACTGCGACTATGGTAGAGCGTGTTTTCCTAAAGCCGTATTGTTGTTCGGGCAGTCCTCCCACTTCCTGTATCACTATTTCTAATATATTGTCAATGATATTTTCTAGGTTTTTATCGGTCTTATCAAGCATGTAGAGTGGGCGGTACGATGACGCCGATGGCTCATTTGTTGTTTCCCTTGGAAAAAAAGCACTAGTCGCGGTCGCTTCCATTGGTCTGGAAAGACTCCTTCTTTTAAGCATGAATTGTACACGTCGGCAGATAGATCTGTGCGTGCCTTGAGTGCCATCATAAGGGTGCTGTTGGGGATCTTGTCAGACTCAGGTGCTTTTGAACACCGATCTTGTGGCATATATGATTGAGCCCCACGGCAGTGACTATGCTGATGGTGGCCATTTCCTCGATCACTTCATCCACATTTGTCATTTCTGCTCAATGTGGGAACAATCCTGTGACGATTTCTTTAAGGAACTCAGGGCAGGTAGAGATCTGTGGTTGCCATTAGTAGGTCTTGGATCGCTTCGTTCCACCAGTAGACTGGCGGACGGTGATTTGAGGCTCTTTTCTTGATCATGGATGCATCGCGAGCTCTAGTGACTTCACACATGACCTGTGCTGCTTTACGGGATGCAGGTCCCGTCAGGTTTATTTCTATAGAAATGACTAAATGACCATGCTATCTGTCATAGTGGTGGTGTTGCTCGCGAGCTCGTTGGTGAACTCTGTGCGTGTATATATGCTCCAATTCGTTCTGTGTACCCGGCAGATGCTGACATAGGTGATGTCGATTATTAAGCTCGCTTTTTCTCTACAGAAGGTGCTCTTATTACCTGTTTTCATGAGTACAATGTCTATTTGTGCAAAAGCTTCTAGTAAGACTTTCCTAAGGTATAACCATTTTCAGGTGTTATAGTTTTTCCCGGAAAGCACACTTTCCGCAGGTCCATATTGCAGTTCTCTTGGCAGAGCCCGTCATCCACGCATTGCCATCCATGTCTTTATATGGCTTACTTAAGATTTCGATTTATTCATCGCGAACTATTTATAGTCAGAGTTCATGAGCTGCTGCGCTATGGTTTAGGTTTAGTTGATAACCCTCACTTTTAGTTCCTTAGCTCTCTCACTGCTTCTTGAGATGTTGGGCATTTTCCAATTCCTGTGACGTGATTGTTGTTTGTATCCTTTTTTTACTGCACAGAAGACACCACGGTTCTTTCTCGCATTATTTTGCGATATGCCCCTCGTCACCCCACTTGATGCATCTGTTGGATAAATTGGTCTCACTTCTGCATGACCTTGCTGTATGTTCGAAGTCCACGCATTTTAAGCATTTTTTGGAATGACTTTTCCACATATGCGACAAACTACCCAGCCTACGAATATGCGTACTTTACTTAATGCAAGCAGTTTTTCTCTTGCTTCCGCTTGTAGACTTACTGTTGCTATCTGCTTTCCTAGATATGCGTTACGCATCGACTTTATGCAGGTGGTATCTGAGCCATGTTCTTCCCCTCCTAGCTCTTTAATTAAGTCCTGGCAAATCCCTTCTTTTGTGGTAGGTAGGTTTTTTATTACTTCCGTCTATGTTCCAAGTACTTTTTTCACTGAAATGTGGAACTTGTTTGTTTGTGGGGCTGGAGTGTTTTTTAGCTTTAGAAGAAGGTCTCCTTTTGCCTTCCTACTGATCCGATCTACGTTATTTCCCGGTTCTTTTCGTTAAGGATCGCTTCTGACTTTGCGTAGCATATCCGAGTAGGAAAATCCGTCCGCAGATTTCATGACTAAGGCATCAGGTCGTGGTTTAATATGCCTCCTTGTACTCTTTGTACTGGTTTCAGTTCATTTCCATTTTTAAATGCTTCTGGTGCATGGGAGCTGTTGGCCGTTTGACTTATTTTCTCGTCTGCGCTTTAGAGGTGTCAAGCGCATTTCGTTCTCTGGTTCGGCCTCAGTGTATTTTAGAACAGCTGCACTATCGTGCAACTCATTGCTGGGAGCTGCATTTGAGCGGCTTTTCCAATAAATTTATTGCCACACTCCGTGGGCTTATTTTCCACGGCCTTTTCATACGTAGATTGCATTACGGCCATTAGTCTCTTAATATCATGACGAGCTCCATGATTTTCTTCAGCACTTTGAAGAGATCGTTTTCTTCTTTTTCCTTGCTACTGTAAGATGTGCTTTTTTATTCAGCCGCGTAAGGTTGTTTGTTTGACATCCTTTATTCTGAAAGCCTTATTGACATACATATTCGCAGCAGGTTGAACCCCAGTATCATAGAGAAAAGTGTTGAAACTGCACTTCATAGCGTTGTCAGTACAATTGAAAAATCATTGAATTATAAAGAGTACATCTTGGCCGCATTCTAAGACACTGAAGGGGCCTTTAATAAAGTCACAGCGGATTCAGTCGAAAGTGCCTTAAAAAATCTGAATATTGGGGACATTCTGATTAGATGGATAGTTTCCATGCTAAGAAACAGATACATAACCACAGAACTAGGTAATGCGATACTAAGAGTATCAGCTGGTGAAGGTACTCTGCAAGGAGGTATTCTCTTTCCTCTTCTCTGGCTTATTGTGCTAAATGAAGTGTTAATAAAACTAGCGTACGCAGACGATGTGGCAATACTGGCTACGGGTAAATTCCATTAAACCCTAAGCGACCAAATAGAAGGCGCTTTTAAGATAGTCAGCAACTGGACTAAAAGAAGTGGATTCGCAAAATTTACTAACAAGAAAAAAATACCGGAATTCAATGAGGGCACTTCTTTTAAAATTTCTGATAGGGCTAAATATCTAGGGTTAATACTAGACAAAAAACTAAATTGGGGACTAAATATAAGGGAGAGAGCAAGGAAAGCTATGATAGCTCTCTATACTTATAGCAGAGTATTTGGAAAAATTTGGATGCCCAACCCAAAAGTCATCTTCTGGCTCTACACAGCAGTTGTGAGATCTATGTTGACATACGGCAGCCTAGTATGGTGGCCAGCAGCAAGTAAGGGCACAAACCTCAAGATACTAACCAGTGTAAAAAAAATGGCGTGCATAGGTGTCACAGGAGCTATGAGAACCACACCAACTGCAGGATTAGAGACCATACCCAATTTATTACCTTTAGATCTATGTGCATAGGAATCTGCAGCTAAAAATGCCCTAAGATTAAGCCAATCTGAAGGATGCAGGTCAAGCTTGATTGGGCATGCGCAGATTTTACGCAAATACATGGGCGGAGATGTTTGCAAAGACTACATAGTGCCCTATTTAGACTTTCATAAGCCGTTTTCCAGTTCATTTCCGAGTCGGAAGGAATGGGAAACTAATATCCCGCTAAATAACAACTCCATCTCCATCTACACTGACGGATCCAAGATGGACGTGGGAGTAGATGCAGGGATTTTTTCTGGAAATCTCAATTTGAAAAAGTTTTTCAAGCGGAAGTCTTGGCGGTGGCAACAACTGCCCGGGACAATGTAATGAAAGCTGTACCACCAGATGATATTACCTCTTTCATTGAGGCAGCGATCGATTCTCGCCACACAAATAAAGTCGAAGCTTGTGCGTTGCTATCGCGAAGAGCTACGGGTTCTTGGTACGGAACACAATGTAAAGCTCTGCTGGGTACCTGGACATAATGGCGTTTCAGGAAATGAGAAGGCTGACGAGCTGGCAAGTAAATTCAGGTCTAAATCCGGAACGAGGTGACTCGTCGATTAAGACACCACCCTGCTACCTGAACCACCAACACAGCTATACAATCGCAAAATGCAAATTATGCGACGAAATGCTGTTCTCATGTCAGCAGCGAACTACCGCAAACAAAATGCGTCAGAACTACGTCTGCAAGATCTAAGCATAGAATCAGACAGCAGCTGTTATCTCAATGAGAGTCTTACAAGGCAAACGCGATTTCTCTTGAACAGCGCTCTTGCGCTCAGACGAAAGAAACAACTGTTTGCTGTCTACTCGAAACATGGATTTGTTTATGTTAAGAAGTTGCTGCTGCTGCGACACATCAATGAAAATTATATAAAAATTGTACGTAAACTTATTCTTACATTGTATCTCGGTTGTCATTATTCCTCTGTATTTCTCATCTCTATTTAAACCTCTACCCAATTCTTCTTCCTCTTTTGTAGTTTTAATGCACTTTATCTTTATTATTTTTAATAGAAGCCGAACTCTCGTGAAGTCAATATAGTGTGAATGAAAAATCGACGCACACCATGGTAAATATTCTCTCCAAATGTTTTGAGGGACTTAAAGTCTGTTACTTAAATGCGCGTAGTTTGAATGATCGTAAATTAGACTATTTAAAGTACTTGTTTTCTAATTCCTTTGTTGATGTTATTTGTATAAGTGAAACCTGGTTCGTGCCGGTTGTATCTGATGTGATGTATAAAATACATATAGGAATGATAGCGTCACTGATACTACGGGTGGCGGGGTAGCGATTTATTGTAAATCGACCCTAAAATGTCAAATTATCGCTAAGTCTAGTGATAATGGTGGCATTGAATATATTCTAGCCGAAATACATGATTGCAATACCAAATGCATGATTGCATGTGCATATAATAATAAAAGAAGCTGCTCCCCCGTGCCCTTCTTCTCAGTTGTCTCCGAATACCGTGCACTTTATCAGCACATAATCATCTGTGGTGACTTCAATACTAACCTTCTAAAAAATGACTCGCTTGCCTCTCAAATGAAGGATTTATTTTCTTCAGTAGGAATGACTACTATAAATACTACTTACCCTACTCGTTTTGCTAATAATTGTCCACCCAGTCTTCTAGATCTAATCGTTGTTTCTAATCCGTCGCTTGTTCTTCTGTTTGATCAATTTTCGTTTGATGTTTCTGATCATGATCTACTCTTCTGTATGTATGATTCGAATTTGTCTAAAACAGCTATTCCAGATACCTTCACGTTTAAGGATTATAACTCTTTAGACCTAAATAACCTTCAAATCGCTACTTCCTCTGCCCCTTGGGAGCAATGCCCTTTATGCGCTGATCCGAATGAAAAAGTAAAATTGTTTCAGTCAATTTTAACACAATTGTTCGATCAATGTGTACCAACAAAAACAGTTAAAATACAAAACAGAGAATGTAGTAGATGGAAGCGTAGACCATCCAATGCTAACTGGTCTGAGTACAAAGCGGCACGTAACTACTCAACTTCCATTGTACGTGCTTCTAAGAAAAATTACTATGCCTCCAAATTAAATACCTCCCTCCCCGCTAAGAAACTTTGGAGCAACTTACGTAAAATCGGTATCACCAGTGGTAATAACGACTCTAAATGTGTCCTGGACCCCGATGAACTAAATCTTTATTTCCTTGATAATGATTCCACCACCTGTACTCGTAATACTGATTATAATCGAACTGAAGATCATCAATCGGTCCCAAGACTGGAGGATTTTATAGTAGCAACAGAAGACGAGATTATCCAATGCATATCAGCTATTAAGTCTGATTCAATAGGTGAAGATGGCATACCAATACGTTTTGTCAAACTTATCCTATCACAAATTATCTCTCATCTCACCCATGTCATTAACTGGTGCATGACTACATTAACTTTCCTCAGTTCTGGAAAATTGCAAGAGTTTTACCCATCGCAAAGAAAACTAATCCATCCTCTCCATCTGACTTTAGACCGATTAGCATTCTGCCTTCTTTGTCAAAGGTCTTCGAAAAAATAATAGCAAAACAGGTAACGAAGCATCTATCTCTTATTAATTTTCTGAGTGCTCAGCAGTCCTGTTTTAGAGCTAACCACAGCTGTTCCACAGCTATGGTCAACTTACTCGAGGAAATAAGGCAAGACTTCGACAAGGGTTATGTTTCGTTGCTTTGCCTGCTGGAATTCTCGAAGGCTTTTGATAAAGTGAATTATGCAATTTTGTGTTGGAAACTTAGAAACAATTTCGGATTCGGTGAAAGGGTGGTGAAGTTGATGAGAAGTTTTCTTTCTGGTTGATCTCAAAGGGTTATTTCCGGTGAACGTTGTTCATCCCTTAAAGAAATGAAGCGAGGTGTTCCTCAGGGCTCAATTTTGGGACTGATACTCCGTGTGCAAACATGCTTCTGTCCACCTATATGCAGATGATGTTCAACTACTCTTATCGAAACCCTACAATAAACTTGATGAACTCGCTCTTCTTATGAACGAAGAGTTGAAGCATATACATACTTGGTCAGAAAGTAACGGATTACTACTTAATCCGACAAAATCTCAAATAATTGCAATATCCAAAAAATACTTTAATTCAAATCTTATACCCGACATATATCTTAATAATAATAAAATTAAAACTGTAGAATCTGTCACTAGTATTGGCTACATAGTAAATCGAAATTTATCTGGTTACAATAACGCCAATGTGATCATTGGTGGCATCTACGGATGCCTACGTAAATTGTGGCTCAGTGCATATTTTACTCCACTGGAAACACGACGAAAGCTGGTGATATCGTTAGTCTAACCTCTAATAACATATGCCGAGGTTGTTTACAGTAGCCTTGACTCGTTATCCCAGCGTAAATTGCAAGTAGCCTTTAATGATGCAAGAAGCGTGCTCAGTCGTTCACAGACTTTCAGAGAGTACGGATGTGCTTCGGCTTCTCAGTTAAAATCGTTTTGTTATAAAGTGGAAAGTTAGACAATGAGTTTTCAAGTGGCGAGTTAGCCTAATAGAAGTGGTAGTGAACCGTCAGCCCGGGGGCTTGGGTTCAATCCCCAGCCAGGAAAAATTTCAATTTGGACTTTTTTTTTTTTTAAATTAAATACAATAGTGTACACAAAACATTTAACAATCAGGCGATGGAAAGTGAGCGGTCCGCGCTCCCATTAGCGGGACCTGCTGATAACAAGGCATCAGCCGATGAGTCAGCCAAAACAGGCCACCCAGTAACAGTGGCTGCAGATGGTACATCTAAGCGGAGAAGGAAATTGAAACCATCTCCCAATTTGGTAAAGCGCCCCTCCACATCAGTTTCAGCTGTACAGCTGCCAGGTGGAGTGAGGGAAGGGGCGCCGACCACAGCAACAGCAGTAGCAGCAGAGAAGAAGCGGCAGAGGTCGGATGACTCTGTTGAAGTAAAGTATATGTCCGACGGTGGTGAAGGCCGCTACGTAGGCGATAACAACAACAGTTTCGCTGTTCTCGCAGCTTCCGAGTCTGACGATGAAGACGAGGAAGTTGAAAACATATACAGCAACATCAATAAACTGCAACAGAGGGTGCGTGAAATAAAGGCCAAGCAAATGGCCAGGAGGGAAAGGGAGCGGCAGTTAGAGCTAGAGCGCGCTCAACAAGAACAACAACAACTACAGCAGCAGAGGCCAGAAAGCCAGCGGCAACAACAGCAGCAGAAGCAGCAGCAGCAACAACAGCTGAAGAACAAGCAGCAACAACAACAGCAGCAGAAAACGCTGCAATTAAAAGAACAAAAACCGCAGCAGCAGCAGAAAACGCAGCAACTACAGCAGAAAGAACAGCAGCAGCAGCAACAGTAGCAGCAGAAACAACAGCAAAAACAACCACAGCAGAAGCAACAGCAAAAGATGACCATTACAAAAACGAGGGTGCCGCCAATTAACACATATAAAATTGAGCTGAAGGATACCATCGAACTATGTAAGTCGGCCATAGGCAAAAATTTTAATATTAAAAGATTAAATGAAAATAGACATGCTATCCACTGTAATACAGTGGAAGATTATAAAAAAATTAAGCAGTTACTTAGGGACACGACGACGGAGTTCTTCTCCTTCACCCCGAAGGGGGAAAAGCGGCAAACAATGCTGCTGAGGGGGATAGACCCGTCTACTGATCCGGAGACGCTCCTTGCGCTGCTTAAAGAGAAAGAGTGCAACGAGCTCGAATTCGTAGGGGTCAAGCCATTCACCACAGCTAAGGCAAAAAGGGAGAAGCGGAAATTGCCGTTTTCCTGGTTCAGCTTTCACCCAATAGCAAGCTGGATGGTCTAAGGAGTATTAAAGTCCTAGACTACCAGGTTGTCGCATGGGAAAAATTAAGAAGGAGCGAAAACATTTTACAATGTGTTCGCTGCCAAAGGTTCGGTCACGCCGCGTCGAACTGCGAAATGCAGCCTCGATGTGTTAAGTGTGGAAAGAACCACAAAGCAGAGGAATGCACTCTGGGTAAGGATGGAGTGGCAGATAAGAGCCAGCTCTCGTGTGCTTTATGCAGGAACTCGGGACACACCGCAAACTATCGGGGTTGTCCTAAGTTCCAGTATATTAAGAAAGTAAATCTGGTTCGGCAGGAGAAGGTTGTAGTGAAACGTCCATCTGCTCCAATTCAAACACCATCCGTGACTCCCCAAGTGACCTACTGACAACGCAGACATATTCCGCAATGCAACAATTGACGCACTACACCAACACAAAAGTAGACTGCTGTCGAGACTAAAAACCTTGTACAGACAGTTTACTGACAGACAGAACTCGGAGGTTAGGACACTGAAGTCGTTGATTAAAAACCTCCAGAAGTTGATTAGAGAAAATTACAGACTTTTTGTAAATTTGCATTGGAACAATAAAATTCGGGCTGTAAATCCAACAACCCGAGTATGTTCCCGCAAATAAATAAAATATTTCGGAGGAATAATCAAAACGACCTTCCGTGTCTTAAGATCCCCCGAACGACGAACAATGGACGAATACTTATAACAGCAGGTATAGATCCAGATAATGCAGTAGAGGATGACAACTTATTTGTGATCGAAGATCCGCAGGAGAAGGTAGAGGCTATAGGAGCGACTTTCCAGGAAGTGTACAAGGTGAATGATACCATTTGCCCGAACCACGACCTGGAAAATCGCGTCCTTGTGCACAACTTCTACCTTCGAAATGATATAGAGCACTGGCGATCCGAGAACATAGGTTTTACCGAGTTCAATGACGATAACATGGCAAATAATGTCATCGCCGATGAAAGGGTACATCCCCCGTACATATCGAAGGTGGAGCTCCAAGCGATCTTCGACTCATTGAGGAGGAAGAAATCTGTAGGAATCGATGGAGTGTCGAACATTGTGCTTCGACATCTCCCTCTAGAAGCGGTGGATATTTACACCACTCTGTTCAACAATGCACTGAATAATGCACATTATCCAGCGCATTGGAAAACAGCAGTGATACAACCCATCCCCAAACGGGGTAAGGACACTTCCAATCCGGCAAATCTCCGGTCGATAAGTCTCCTTCCGAACATCAGCAAGGTATTCGAGAAAGTGATCAATAGAGCCCTGCTTAAGTGGACTGAGAACAGTAATATAATTCCGGATAACCAATTCGGTTTTAAGGCCTGGCATGATACAATACATGCCGCGTCTAAACTGGTATCGGATATCCAATGGAACAAAAGCAAGAAACAGTGCACGGGTGCTTGCCTGATTGACTTGGAGAAGGCCTTCGACACCGTATGGTTAGAGGGACTCTTCTACAAGCTAAGCAGGCTGGGCATAAGCAAACCACTGCTGTACATACTTCATGACATGCTCACCAGTAGACAGTTCATTGTCAAAAATGGCAATGTGACTTCTGCTGGAACATTTCTAATTAAAAACGGTCTGCAACAAGGTGCGGTTAATTCACCGATCCTTTTCAACATTTACACGAGCGATCTGATAGGATCACTTCACCATGCCATAGCGTACGCAGACGACTTGATCGCGTACAGATCAGGACCAAAAATCGAGGTCATTGCAATTCTCTTGCAACGTGACTTCGATAAGATTCAGCGATATTGCGATGACTGGAAGTTGAAGATCAACTTCCAGAAATCGGAAACCATTCTTTTTAGGACGCCGTTGTCTGGGGCCTCTAGGGATACCAGAAAGAATTGGCGAAAGTTCTCAATCGTGGGACCGCACGGACAGCCACTTGCGAGTCGAAATGTAGTCAGATACCTGGGGCTCTGGTTAGACCAATATCTATATTTTAACAAACATATAGATGCTGCTCTGGCCAGAGCCAAAGGTGCTTTTGCCCTTACAAAGAGACTTTTTTATAACAAGCAACTCGATGCAAGGGTAAAGGTAATCTGCTACATGGCCCTCATCCGGCCCATGCTCGTATATGGATGTCCCGTGTGGTTCAACGTGGGAGCAAGCTTGTTGGAAAAGATTCGGGTGTTTGAGAGGGCTTGCCTTCGGGCTTGCCTTCATTTATACAGAACACCGGAGTCCCAGTACATAAAATTCTATCCCAATGAGGTCCTATACAACAGGGCTAATCTAATAAGAGTGGATAATTTCGTTATCAAGCTGATTCGAAGGAACATTGCAAGAGCAATGAGCTCGACGAACAACCTGATCTTCGGGGCTTATTACCCCAATTCCGAGTATCATGAGAGAGTGCGCCTTAACGGCTTTGTTCCCCCAGAGGCGTTCCTCTATTTTGATAAGAAAGGTCTGATCCAGGACAGATTGGCAGTGCCGCTAATCTTCCACGTTGCTCGGACAGCTGTGGATAGGCGACTCAACACGGCAGTGTGGAGCGTCTCCGGTTTAGTAGGGCGGTATCGGGTCGCGATGTTGATGACGTACAACGTCAGTACGGTCATTTCTGGTGGCTGGCCGAAAGAGAGGAAACTCCTTCGTCGTTTCCTCCTAATCCAGGGTAGTCTGTTGCATATTTGAGGTTGGCTGTTTGTTGTCCATGGCCGACTTACATAGATTTAAGGTTTAGGTAGTGTTATGTAAATAGGTTGTAAGTAGTATTTTAATAAAAAAAGGAAAAAAAAAAAAAAAAAAAAAATCCACAGCACTTGGATGCAAAAATACAAAAAAAAACACAAAAAACATAAAAAACATAAAAAAAAAATAAAAAAAAAACAGCACTCGATAAAAAAAAAAAAAAAAAAAAATTAATAAAAAACAAAAAAAAAAAAAAATAAAATAAAAAATTAAAAAAAAACAAAAAAAATTTACGTAGAATAAGATAGGTTAATTTAGAATAAGATAGCTTAAGATTTATTTTAAGGTAGTTTATAAGTTTTATATATACGAACATTAAAAACAAAAAAAGTTCATGTACTAAGTTTTTTCATTTGATTAAACATTTTTCTTAGTAGTAATAATAATAAGCCAATAGAATAATAAAATAAATAAATAAAGAATCTTAAGTTAGTTACGTCGAAAGACATAGTTTTAAGTATTAGGTTTAACTTAGAGCGCCCGCATAGGGCCAGTAAGTTAGAATAAGAATAGTTAAGTTAGTTAAGCTAGTTTTAGGCGTTTTGTCTAGCATGTAAGTTAATAAATGAATTAATAAAAATGCACTAAAAATTAATGAAAAAATGCAAGAAGCGTGCTTGGTTGTACTTTACAAGGATATATCAATGCCAGGAATTGTATATTTTTACGCAAAATTATTCATACTCAATGTCCCTCTTATTTGTTTAACAGACTTAGCTTCACTCGTTCCTCAAGAACTATAAACTTTATTCCCTGCCGTTGCAATTACTTAAATTCAACGCGTTTGTTTTTCATACACACTGTCCGGTTATGGAATTCTTTACCGTCTCATATTAAATCTATCTCGAGTCCATCCCATTTTAAAAGTGCAATCATGCTACATTTTTCTGCCTTAAGACACCAATGATAAACCTGTATCCCCCTTTTTAACCGTTCTATTCACCTCCTTCTCCTCAACATCAATACCAAATCCTGCTTTACTTCCCTCCTTCACAATCTAGTTTAAGAAATGTATTGTATATGTATATTAGTCTTAAGTAATTAATGTATCATTTATAGTTAAAGTACTAAGTACAAAAAAAGATTAGAAATCTTAGTACAGACCTCTAATTAAATAAATGAAATGAAAATGAAAAATGAAATTTAGAAAGAAAATGATAGCCATAGTAAATAGCAGATGGAAATCAATAGAATCCTGTGTATTTACAAAAAAACTCTAGCCGCTCTACGATAAAAATCGCCCCGAGCAAATTCTACACTTTAATAGATATATTTTATCTGGTTTAGTCGGGATGATAACTGGACATAGCTTGTCGCGTTATCACACAAAGAAATTGGGAATAAGCGAAGATGATATATGTAGAGGCTGCGGACATGGGGATGTACACAAAGATACACCTCACTTCCTGTGGCATTGTCCAGGACTCTACCACCTTAGATTCAGAATACTAGGAAAATATTTCTTCCATGACTTAGAAGAACTATCAAATGTATCGGTAAATTAGATAACCAAATTTATAAATGCATCGGGTTGATTTAAGAACCCTTAGAGTTCACGAGTGGGGAAGCTACACTCTTTGGGCATCACAATGCATCTACATTGATCTAAGTGCGTATTCGGTCTTCCACCCTCTACGTCAACCCATCAAACCTAAAATAACCTAAGGTTGTTTGTCACCGATATATCAATCTTGCTCCCTTTGTTCTGTTTTTTTCTTGTATTTGTTTGTTTTGGTTTTCTGTATTGTTCTGTTTCTTTTGGATTTCTGTATTGTTTTTTTTTTTGTATTGTTTTAAAAATGTTTTCATATTGTTCCCACGAGTACGGGGGAATTGAGATCAGCCACGGGAATTGCCCCCGTAAGGTTGACGTCACCAGGTATCGGGAGGGCTCCGTTCTCGATGATGTATTGATTTTATATCCCCAGCACTATTCTGGCCTCAGCACTACTATTTGGCCAGTCACAAAACTTTCGTAAGGCTCGTGCGTCACACCCTTCATTCTTTTCGCTCTTGGTCGGGGACTGCTTATTGGATATTCGCAGCTAACCTACATATCTGTAGGCTGTTTAGCGATTGACCACCTGCTGACCCCCATGGTAGCTTGAGCCCGGCCCCTTCACCTATGCCGCTCTGAGTCATAGGTAATATGGTGCCATTTTTGAAATAAATCTGCTTTTTCTCTAAATTTATATTCTTTACAATATTTTGAAGAACATTCATTCCTAATAATAGTCGTTGTCTGATAAATTCATACCATATGCTTTTATGAAATAATTGGAATTATAACCAAATTCATGAGGTACCGGAACTTGATAAATTGTATATTGTGCCTGAGTTATGCAGTTTATAGTATTAAGTCAATCATATTTCAATATATTATTTGTCTCAAAATGATACTTGTCTCAGAATATTCCCTTTTTTTACACAGTAACAGGAGACCGATTCCACTTATATGTATGTAAGTTCGCTCAAACCGACTGCGCCAGTTTCAAATGAGATTTTGAATAATACGTTTTTTAAATTAATATTACACTTTATTTTGCATGACAGAATTTTACAAAAAACTAAAAACTAAATGCTTGAGTCGGAAGGAAGGCTAAGTTGCATTGATGAATTGACACTCGTTGGAGTTCGGGCATTGCCCCTGAACTGATGTTAGGCAATCACAATTGAACTATAATAATGCTTAATTGACACAATTCAAAAAAAAGTGCGACACGCAGTTTATTCATTAATATTTCAATCATACGAGTATAACGAGAGGTGGAATATTGAAAAAAAAAACTGAAGTATCAGCCTTTAATTTTAGGATTAGAATTCAAATTCAAATTTCGAGACTTATTTTTTCGAGTTATTTTTTAGCACATAATTCGATAACTGATCAAAATCTCGAGATCGAACATTTTTTCGAAAACAATACTTCACATGCAAATGTGTCAATGTCCAAGTACATAACCAGTTTTTCAAGTACTTCGAAGGAATTGCAAATGCAAGTTCAATTCGCGGTACTGGTACTTGCAATTTCTAATTAAAAGTACCAAGGAATTGTACTTGTACTTATAAGAACTGAGTACGAGGTAATTGTACTTGGACTTGTACTTGAATTTTACAGCTCTGCTTAAAACCACCAAAGTCTTATGGAGTGGTGATAAGGAAAGATATGGTTTCATAAATCACAAAAATTAAAGCGAAAGCAAGTACCTACTGTGCCATCATTTGGCACATTTTCTATTTACATTTCGGGAAGGCTTTCCCTTCTCTGTTTTATATTTTGTATTAGCTACTTACACCTATCCCCGTATTAACAGTCATTCCCCATAAAAACGGAAATGGAAACTACCAAAACTGCCAGCTAACAATAACTCTCCAAAAGTCCCCACTCCCGATTGAAAAGAAAACAACGCAAAAGTAATTCTTAAAAAAATAGAAATATGTATTTCTAATACACCCGAGCCTCTTTATAAATCTAGTCACATATTCACATATGCCGCTTATTTGTTATTGAAATTCCATCAAAAACCTAAAAACTCATATCGCGGTAAGGTTAGTGGTATGGTAAGTCACAATTAAATAAAGTGAACGACTGTGTCGCACGTACCTACTTACTTCTATAATAAAATGCAATATATACGAGTATATTTGCAGATCTCTCGGACAAAATTCTTGAAAAGTTGAAAATAAATTTTACTGCTGCGATAATTCTTTAAAAACTAATAATTTTTGCAAAAACTTGGTATGCCATGTTGGTGCACATATGTATATCAAGTACGAAACTACGCAGTGTGTGAAATTGAGAGGCTTATTAGTTTCATAGTTAGGAAGAAGCTTTCTAATTTAGTAATTCCCAAATGTACTTATGTAAATCAACTATGAAAACTAAATATGGTGGCTGTGGTGTAGTGGTAACATCATCGCTTGTCACGCTGTTGGTTCACAGTTCAAATCCTGATGTCAAGAAGCATCTATTTATTTCGCATGAAATAAATAAAAAAGTCGATCAATTGCGAAAGCTAAGTCAACTCTACTGCGAAGGCATAACACTGGCAGTAGAGGGGTCATATGGCTGAAAATGCAACTTGATCGTGATGATTACATCAGGAGGACGGAGAAAAATACTGTGAATCATGAGCAATGACAAAAGCAAAACAAACAAGCTCCCCAGTTATCTGGACGCCACCCTTGGAGTTTACAGAAACTTAATACCATCTGAGTTTCAAACCACTACACTAAAATCTTTCTTTCTCTCTCTTTCTCTTCTTCACAACGCCCGTGTCCTGTAATAGTATAAGAGTATTCATATCCTCTTTGGCGCGTGCAAATTATAAAAAAAAAAAAAAAAACTGTCATGAATGTCTTTATTATTTTACAAAATCGCTATTTACTTTTCGAAAATATGATAGAATGAAAATTACGATATTACCTCGAAATGTGACTCTGGAAATGAAGTTTGAAGTACGATCAGACGGATAGACAGATAAAACAAATTTCACGAAACCAATACTTGCCCCTTATAGGCGCAAGTACAATAATGAAAAATGTATCCACAAAAAGCGAAAAGCAAACTAACAGAACAAAAATATGTGTCCGTGTACAAACAAAATGTTATGAATATTAAAATAAATAAATAAGGAAGCCAGTGCCAATGGAATACATTCATTTGGATTTGATTTTTCAAAATAATTTATTAAAAATGTACGTAGTCGTATAGTATCATTATAATTATTAGGCTATATTGAATAATTATCTGTGATAATTTGTAATTATATGCACGTACACACTTTGTGGCGAATGTGCGCGTGAAACAGAAACACTGAGTTCTGACAAAGAAAAAGGTACACAAGTGGAAATACAGAAAACAAATAGGATGATGATTCAAAACCAATTTGGAATTATTGATTAAGAAATACATAAAGTTATTCAATGAAATTTTCATTCATTATTTTTGTATACGAAACGAAACTATGTGTGTAGTGTTTTGTTGGCGTAGTTGTGCTGCATTTAGTACCCATTCGTTGTTTTGCGATGCATATGCAATTAGGTTTTGCACAGCAATGTTTATTGCTGGATTTATGCACGTTTTGCAAATTCGTCATTTGATAACGTCGATGGAGATTTTACAGCTGTGGTGTTGGAGTGGAAATTATAATTTAATTGTTTGCAAAATCACCGAGGATAAGATGTATCTCAAGAAATTCAAATGTGGATCAGAGGAAGTAGGTACAAGTAGTAACGTTGTCATTGTTTTCAGGGAAGTTATTGAGTTATTGGATATGATACAGGGTGGCGCAGTTGAAGTTCTCTGTAACTTTTGAACGCAATATTCGAAATATTCGAAATATTTATCTTTGTTGCAATATTAGAATTTTTGTTTTAGTTGCAGATTTAAATTTTTATTTTTGGTCATTTCTCACATCACATGTAAAACAACATGCCGGCCAATTAACAAGCCTCTTAAAAATTATAGGCATGTCCTCTGGGCACGCAGCATCCAATGCAATTTTCTGGCATTTAAAGGCCTGTAAGGTTTGATGACGCAATTGCTGTCTAAAGGCTGAAGGGCTTTTACTAATTGCACTTTGTCATAAAAATGATTCAAGTGATCCGTACTCCAAATTGGCTACAGATGATTTTCGGAGTTTATCTGCACCAGTCTTCTTTCATTGGTGAAACCAGAAGACTTCGTAGTGTCTTCTTATGTGTCTGATATTTCCAACAGTGTTCTTTGCTGCAAATATTTTAACCACAGTGTATGTGCACCGCGAACGTTATAAAAATGACTAGATGCTCTTTGTGTTAGAACTATCTACTGATTGTGACCATTTTAGTGTAATAAGAAATTCTGTATTCTTGTAGCTTGAGAATAAATTTTCAGTTGAGTTTATATTTTGAAAATTGTTTTAACAGGAAATATCACTGTTCGAAAATATTCCCGACATTTAATTCTGAAATTAAATATCCTGTGTAAGTAAAAATATCATTTGTTGAAGACAGAGTAATCAAATGACGATGCAGAAAGTGGTGAAGCGCTGCAGCCTTTTTGGCACTTAGGATACCTCGTTTATGTAGGTACTTATTGAAAATTTTAACATTCTATAATACGCTAGAAGCATGAGAAATATTCACTACTTGATAAATTTTGAGCGAGTCTTCTTACCTCTTTAGATATATGCCGGCCTTTGTAGCCATCTGGGTCCAGTTCATGCCTTGTACGGTAAATCAGTGCTTCTAGCTTGACATGTGGGACTAGCCAATCTAGATAAATTGTTCAAAGTTGTGATACAAATATGTGTTTCATTAAAGAAATGTAATCTGTTTAAAATGTTGACTGTTCATTGCATCGGTGTACACTCCGCCGCACTATCTATCCGATGTTTAGGAACAGGAAAAGAGACCAAGGAAGTTGCTAGTTGACGGGAAACTATTACCTAAGTGAAAGTGTGGAAGAATATTTAAAAAGATGCAGTGATGCAGAAAATTTAGAAAAAAAAAAATATTTCTCTGCATTGAATTATTTTTTTTTAGCGAAACTGATAATTAATGTGTTTTACAATTGTTCCATGCAAAGTTTATATCTACTGCCAATTTGTTTTTCTTTTCTTCCAAAGTTTTAGTTATTTTATTTATAGATGTCTTGATGACGCAAGAAGAAGAGGGTATTACACGATTCGTTACAGACTGATTGTAGACTTATTCAAACTTTTTCTTAATATTAGTTATTAAGGATTTAGTTACAATTGTAATAAATTAAAAATGAATTGGTTTTTTTAACAACTCAGGATATATGTAATGTTATCTACATTTGAGTCTCATTTGATTCTTTTTTAAACAAATGGCTGAGAATTCAAACTCGATATAATGAGATGCAAACACCAATTGCGCTTCCCACACCTAAAACTATTTGAAAGAAATTAAAAAAAAGACTGCGAGAAATTCGCAATTTGTATCCATCGTTTGATGCCTTTTGAAACTTTTCTTTTGATTATTGCTAACGATTCTTTATATCCGTTTCCTCAATATAATCTCAATCTACAACAATAAAAAACCTTCCCTTACAGAGAAATTAATAATAAAACATAGTTAACCAAATAATAATGAAGCGCGTTGCTCAAACACAATTCAGTAAGCGTACTCGTTGTCCCATTTCTTAGGTTGGCATTTGTTTGTATTTTTATTAGTCTTCTAATATGTACTCGTATATGGGAAATGCATACGGAAAAAAAAAACGGCACGCACATAAATTACAATAAATTACGTACTTTCAGATATGTATATACATTCTTCAAACATTGTTCTATTATTGTAAAGAACACTTCTTGAGGCGAAATAAATATAAAAAAAATTATCATTCATATAAATACTCATACATATTTGCTTGGATGTAATACAAATTTAATTAAAATCAATAAAGGGAAGCTTGAGTACCATCATAGAGGAGAAACAGGTTGTTGTAGTTATGGAATAATGTGTGTGAATGCAGTGGTTCACATTCATTTTTCATTTGTTCATCAGCAAATTTTTAGTGCCTAAATATGTATTTACATTACTTTTCTATCTGCACTTTTGTTTCATATGGTAGAGATTTATTCAGATGTAGAGATTTATTTGGCTGTTAAAGTAATTTTTTATTGCGTAGATTGTAGGAGACTTCTCTATTAGCAGGAATCATTGTTTGTAGATATTGTGGACACAAGTTATGTTCTATTTTGAAAATGAATACTACAGCCACCAGGAAGAGTCGTTGGTTAATATTCAGTCTGTTGAGCTCAATCATCATGACTGATATACGAACTGGCTGGGTTTCAGGTGTCAGTTCTCGGTCTGCATGGGCTATCCACCCTTGCTACAACCTCGAGCTTAGCACCAGGCCAAACCTCCCCTAATTTGCTAATCGTTAACTTATAGGGATCATACGATCTCTTATCACTACAAGCGATCAGCTTGACATGGCCTTGATGCCAACCGCCGGCCGTCACGACAGTTGGGAAACGGGCCGGGATTCTATTTCATAATTTCAAGGAAACATGTCGCCGGTTTAACGGGGATCATCCTCTACTTATCTGGAGCGATTGTACCATCGATGCCATTCGTATCTATGACCGCTGGTACGAACCTGTCTTTGAGGACTTCGTTGTGAAACTTAGACGTAGCTTTAAAGGGCCTGGAAGAGGTTCTGGTATTGTGCACCTTAGGTCTTTTAGAATCCGACTCGGATTCCTCTAACGATCTCTGTCGCTTTGACGTGGAGTCTCTGTTAGTCTCACAGAGTTCTGTAATGACGATCAGCTTAGCCCAATCAAATAAAGTTTTCACCCTATCGATTTTTTTTCTTTTTATAATTTGCGCGCGTCAAAGGGGATATGAATACCCTTATATTGTTTCAGGGCACGGGCGTTTAGGAAAAGGGGGAAGCGGATCAGGGAAGGACCTGTGCACGTTGGGGCTCCCCCTCCATGTTTCAAAGTGTAGTGATGGGAAAATACAGAGCTTGTATATATTTGACAGTACGACCGAAGTTGGGCTTAAGGGTGAACTCATGTGCATTCAAAACATGACGCGTATTGTGGGTGAAATTTTGAAGATGAGGAATGTAACTGGCTATTTTGCTGAAGCATTTTTTATAAAAAAAAAAAAAAAACGATGAAATGGGGAGAGACACGAGACATTTCTCCGATGTTCAAGTGTATGTATGGAATGCACAATGGACAACTTGTATTGAAAGCCCCGAAAGGCAAATTCTAATCCATTGAAGAAGAGACTCATCGGCGCCATATGCACGCATTTTTGCCAAAAGAACATGATGCCAAACTCTGTCAAATGCCCTTGAAATATCAAGCGCAACCATCTTAGTTTCACCGAAGTGATGAAGAGATTAGTTCCACTTCTCGGTGAGATATGCCATCAAATCAGCAGTGAACCTGCTACGAAAATCATATTGGCGGTCATTGAGTACTTTTCGTAAATCGAGATATTTCTTAAGTTGACTATTTATCAGCGTCTTCATGACCTTGGAAGCAGGAACGTAAGTGCAATGGGTCGGTAATTCGACAGGGAGGAAGATTCGTCATTTTTAGGGACGGGCTGGATAAATGCTGCTTTCCATGTACTCGGAAAGAGCCCTGAAGAGTTAATTTTATTCTCCAGTATGTTGCCGCATTTCTGGAGAATACGGCCAGCTGTGCGGCGATTCTTGTACGCCTGTCTGAAGGAAGCGACGTGTCGTGAGCCGGAGGTACAACCCGATCCTGAAGAGTCCTTATTAGACTGTAAAGTACCTATTCTAGACTTCGTGCGACTTTTGGCAGCAGATGGACCATGTGAATGCACAACCCTCTTGCTAGCTACTATCTTTGGAGTATTACCAGTAGACAGCTTAATCGCCGTACTACTGTCCGGTTTTAAAGGAGAACCGGTCTCAACTACATCCATTCTATTTTTCTTTGTTATTTTTGTTTTTTTTCATAAAGAGACCCACATGTACTCGTAGGGATGCATCCATGTATCACATTTTAATTTTATGTTCATCGCCTCTTTTTGCAGTTTTTGCATTGCTTAATAAATTTGGACGGTATTCGAAATCGGGTTTGACTATCACATTATACAAAAACGAAAATTATATAATAATTTCTTAGTTCTTAGCCTAAAAGAGAAAACCGTTTACTGTTAAAAAATTTGATTATTTCAGTGCCGAGACGTGAGTTCCTTAACTCTTCTATAGAAGGTATACTATTTATTGAATCATATACCAGATCGCAAAAGCATTTATCTATTGTAAAAACTTATTCACATAGAATATAGTTAGAGGGGAGGTGTGTAGTGTGTTGGATTGTAAATGACAAACTTGTTTCCACATTAAACAAGCCTTCTAGTTGCGACCTATTGTATTAGAAAAAATTTATAAATTTTAAGTTACTCCAACCTCTAAAATTCTTTCATATTTCTTTCCAACATACATATGTATGCCGTGCAGCAAGTTACATTAAAATGCTCAGCTGTTAAATTCGCTAGAATTCTAACATGACATGTATATACATATGTACATATGTCCCATATTCCGTTGTTCATACCCCATCAGTGACACACCATATACGAGTACTTTTAACGAAAGTACGCCTTAAAAATTGACTCCTCCAACAATCAATGTTGAAGAAATATACCAATAAATGAGAAATATAATAGCATACTGAAGCAATCACTTTTATGAAATGAAAATGAAAATGTATTTGAAAGAACAAATATTTATCTTTAAATAATTAACATTAACAACAACAACAACAACACAACCTCTTCCAACAAAAAAATTGGGTAGGCGGGTAATAGATGATTGATTTTTGCTTTTGTTTAATTTTCATACCTCGCTTTGCGTATGTCTCTCCGTCCCTATTTGGTGCTATGTCCCTTTCAATACATTTCGTTCACCAACCCGCGCATCGCCCCCTCCGCATAGCACACTTTATTCACAAATTTATTTAAATCTGTTCTGAATTCAAAAGTCAACTTAAAGTGTCAATCAAAGAGACAATTAAGCATGAAAATCCAGGAAAAAAAAAACCTACAAATCTAACACAAAGCAGCAGCAGCCCGGGTTTCGAAATAGAAAAACATGACATATCTTTGATGATTTTTTGTGCTTACAATAAAACGAGTTTTTTTCTAGACATGAGCGCAGATTAGAAACAAAACAGAAAAAAAAAACCTAAAAATGAAATCAAAGACATTTTTTGACTTTTTTTTTTTAGATTAAAAGAGGTTGATTTTGAAATTTGTTTAAAAAAAAGAACGGTAGACCCCAACATGTACACATACGAGTATGCATCCATAATAGATACTCTGAAGTGGGTAACCATAAGTTATGGGTCATAAGTACCTACTTATTTGCTTGTTCACTTCAATCAATCCGGTGTTCTAACGTTACATTTGTGAATTGAACGTGTCAAAGTGTAGCTATGTACCTTTGAAAATAATGGAGTAGAAATAGACACAACAAAAAGAAAATAAAAAAATACCACATGTATCTGTACATTTTTGAGTGGTTTTCATTATCCGAATACCAATGGAATGACAAAATGATCCGGCTCCAATTGCATTTAGATAATTTTTAATTTTTTTATTGTCACTGGGGAAAGTGAGATTTCGGATTTATTATTTTTTACTCTTTTTTTTCTATTCACGAGATGTCTAATTGAAATTTGTTTTAAATAAAAGGTACTTTTGGAATTGAAGTTGAATTTTTGGAAAGAAATGGTTGGGTAAATCTTATCAGGTACATTTAGAAATCGATGAGTTTGTCTATATAGCTCTGTATATGGGATTAAGTTTCACCCTTTATTGGATTTTTATTAATAGAGTAGCGGTATAGATAGATTTTGAGATGATGCGATAGTGCCGAAAGTAAAGAACTAATGATGTGCAAAACTTACTTGAGTTTGAGATTGTACATTGATCTGATGACCTTTAATGTAGAGATATGAACTATTAGAGACTTACCAAAAATGTTGCTCTCTTTAGAAGGAGTTTTAGATAACAGTGACAATATCAACTTTGCATAGACTTTTCTCACAGGTTCTCAAGGTTCGAATCCCGAAAAATACCACAAATGTTTTTTCATTTGTTTATGTATATCTTTTTGTAGATGCGTTTATTATATATACTTATTCATTTATTTGCTTATTTATGTATTTATTCATTTATGTAACTATTTATTTATTTATTTCTATATCTATTTATTTATCTATTTATTTAAACTGTTTTATTTTTGATATTTACCTGATTATTTTAAGTTTTTGGACCATGGGACAAATTTGTAGAAGTCCCTTATATTGCACTGTTGTTAGTTTTTTACTGTTACAAATTTATTATCTATTTTCCTAATTTTTTTTTTCTTGAATTAGATATTTTTTCCAATTTTTCTCTAAAATTGCCTACATATTAATAATTTTTTACCCGTTGAAAATTGTATTACAAAATTCCTTATTGTATGCACTTTACTGGCCTCATCATCAGGTGCCTTGTCGTGGCAGGTCGGCTTAAGAGTCAGAAATCCTAAGCATAGCATGATGAAAAGTGATAATCCACCCGAGTTATATAATTTAAATATCAAAAAGAAATTTATTATTTTTAAATTATTTTATTTATTCTCCAAAGTTCCGCTGTCTTCAGCTAGGCTGCACACTCTTTCGAATATCATCAAATTTATTATTTTATTCATTTTCAAGAGTGCCGCTGTCTTCAGCTAAGCTGCCCACTCTATCGAATATGAATTACTTATCTCAACGAACCCGATTTTACAGTTACCAATCATTTTTATATTACAATTTTGCTTAGCTTAACATTTCTGTTTTAGTATTTTTGCTAACTTAACTGAAATAACGAAAAATAAATTTATATTATAATATTGCAACATTTAATAATTGACATTATTGGAATTGAGCCATGTCAGCTTGTTAGCATTAATAATTATTCTTCATTTATTTTCAACCTATATGTGCGGTCAGCAAGTTTTTCAAC
This sequence comes from Pocota personata, assembly GCA_963082735.1. Taxonomy (NCBI): domain Eukaryota; kingdom Metazoa; phylum Arthropoda; class Insecta; order Diptera; family Syrphidae; genus Pocota; species Pocota personata. Next base: position 14,925,995 of record OY720433.1, read on the forward strand.
TCTGCCATATGTAACTTCACCTCCCTTTGATTGGAAATTCTCCTGAATTGTATTGGGAGTAGTTGCACTTAGAGTCTCTTGCATATTTTTTACAAAAACTTTAAGTTTCTTGTTTTTTTTTTCTTTACGATTGTAAATATGAGAAATTTTAATTTTTTTTATCCGATGGAAATCTTCAAAAGACACTCGGTAAGAATCGGTACCAAGTAGTGTGGGGGTCTTACCGCACTAAAACCACCGGTGAATCAGGACCAATCTATGAAAGATCGACAACTGATTTTTCTTACTTAATTTATAAATCGCATTGGGGGAAGTTTAAAGTTATAACACTTTCCCATAGCTTTTAGCCCATCAGCTCATGACACTTGGTTCTTCTGAATCTCCGAACATTGTTTCGTACATTTAAGACGGTCTCCATTTCGGAGTTGGTATGACTTTGCAGTCGCTGATTGTGTGGTACAACGTGTTTTTTAACCACTTCTGTAACCATTTCAATTTAAAGGTCACGATGTAGGTCGCTATTTCTTATATACCAAGGGGCATAAATTATTCCACGAAGGACTTTGCTTTGGAATTTTTGGATGGGTTCAGCATTTGTTTTGTTTATACAGCCCCATAGTTGGACACCATATGTCCAAACGGGTTTCAGTACATGCTTATATAACATTAGTTTGTTCTGGATAGATAGGTCAGAGTTCTTTCCTAGTAACCAGTGCATTTTTCTGTACTTCAAGTTAAGCTCTTCTCTTTTCATTTTGATGTGCTCTTTCCATTTAAGCTTTGCATCCAAGGTCATGCTAAGGTATTTTGCGGTATTGGAGTAAGGTACTGCTGTACTGTTTATAAAAATTGGAACATTGTTTATGTTTTTGTTTGTAAAGTTTATATGCGTTGATTTTGTTTCGTTTAATTTGATACGCCATTTTTGCGTCCAATCACTAACTTATCGACTGCATTTTGCAATTTTTGAGTAGCCTTCGTAACGGATTTATCTGGCACCAATATTGCAGTATCATCAGCAAAGGTGGCCATGATAGCGTTGATGTCCACTGGAATATCCCTTGTATATAACAGATACAGGGTTGGTCTTAGGACACTTCCTTGTGGTACACCGGCTTCAATTTTCTTTAGTTCCGAGTAATTTTGGTCGTACCGTACTTTAAAGAGTCGGTTCGTAAAGTAGGATTTCAGTACTTTGTAGTACTGCCTGAGGAGGTCCCTATGCAGTTTGTACTCAAGTCCCAAGTGCCAAGCCTTGTCACAGGCTTGAGCAATATCTAAGAATATAGCGGAGCAAACTTGTTTTTCTTCAAGTGCCTTTTCCACAACATCCGTAATTCGATGCACTTGGTCTATCGTGGAATGTTTATTTCTAAATCCAAACTGATGGCTCGGAATTAGTCTTCTTTCTTCTATTATTTTGCTGAGCCTTTTCAGGAGCAGCTTTTCGAAAACTTTTTCCATGATTGGTATAAGCGATATTGGTCTGTAAAATGTTACTTCTGTTGGTGCCTTACCTCGTTTAGGTAATGACTTCTGCAATTTTCCAATGATGTGGCACATATCTTAGTTTAAGGCATGTGTTTATTATAAATTGGAGTTTCTTGAAGGCTATTGAAGGCATTTCTTTCAAAACCTGAGCAGTTATTAAATCGTACCCTGGTGATTTTTTGTTAGACAACTTATGTTGACACATGCTTCTTACTTCTTTAAGCGTGACAAAAGGTATTTCACATTCGTCGTTTCTATCAATAAACTGTAAAGGATCTGTGTTTGCTGGGAATGGTTTAAAAACATTCCCGAGATGTTCAGCGAAGAGATCAGCCTTTTGTTTCGGGTTTCCGATCCATTTACCATCTTGAGAAAGGTTTTATGTCTGTGGTCTCTTTCGTTAGAAGTATACGTCGTCAGACTTTTCAGGAATCTACTAAGTGAATCATTTTTGAACTCACAGATTCTTTTTTTTTAATTCGTTGTTAAGACGGTTAAAAACTGCCTTATCATCTGGGAATCTCGTAGTTTGCCATTTTCTTCGAGGTCTTCTTTTTTCCAATATCAGTTCCTTTATTTCGACAAGATATTTTATTTCTGTTTCTATCGAGTTCGAAATAGTTGGAGTACTTTCTTCTGCAGCCTGTTGCACATCACCAATAAATTGTTCTACTTCATGATCAATTTGTTCAATTGTTTGAATAGGGGATCTTAGGTTAATAAAACTGTCAAGTTTGTCTCTGAATTCGTTCCAGTTTGTTCTCTTATTCACGAGCTTAGGATTACTTTTTTCTATTATTTCTGCTTCGCTCAGTGATAAAATTATTGGAGTATGATCTGACGATAAATCGTAATTACCTTCGACACTTATATGATTTCTTTTAATACCTTTAACTATGAACAAGTCTATAAGGTCTGGTATTTTGTTAGTATCAGATGGCCAATATGTTGGCGAACCAGAAGAATAAAATTCGCAGTTGAATTTGCGTGGCCTGCTTGGTATAGCCGTTTACCTTTTGTAGTTATGAGCCTAGATCCCCAGTGCGTGTGTTTAGCATTGAAGTCGCCACCAACAAGGAAGTTATGTCCTAACAAATTTAGGAGTTCTGCAAAGTCTTCTTCAGTTGGAAAGCGCCTCGGAGGGCAGCATATAGCTGCTATTTTAAACTCTTTCTTTTTTATACCAAAACTAATTGTTGTTACTTGCATGTTTTCATTAGTAAACATTGGTTCTTCATAGACTTTCAAGCACTTTTTTATAAGAATTGTTGATCCTCCCCTAGCTTTGTCAGCTGGGTGCGGAGCGTGATAACATGTGTAGTTTCGTAGTTGGTTATCAAGACTTTGTTCTATAGCGAGGTGAGTTTCGGACACCAAACAAATGTCTATATGCTCTATGTCTAAAAGATGTTTAGTTCTGATACATGTTGTAAAAGACCGTTTGCATTCCATGTTGCGATTTTAAGTGTTCTGTCCATCATTGCTTTTTAAGAGCGACTTCTTCGCTTAGCTGTTTTATGTTTAAATCTTGTTTGTCAATCCTTTTTAGGATAAGTTCCAGCATTTCTTTTTTAGATGTTTCCTCGTTCTTCCGCACATTTTTTACAATCGGGTAATAGGATTTATTTTCATCGCTTTTGCTTAGTGCAATTGCTTTTGCCGGTCGATTTTTAGTTTTGTTTTCGACCGTTGCTTTTTTGTTTCCAACTATTGCTTTTGTATTTGTTGAGTTTCTAAGCTTGTTCCCTGTTTTGTTTTTTCTTTTTGTGTCTTGGAATTTTTTGGCGACTGGACATCCTCTGTAACTTGCAGGATGGTTGCCTTGGCAGTTAACACATTTCGCTTTCTGTTCTTTGCCCATGGGACAGTTTTTAGTTGCATGCCTGCCTTCGCATTTAACACAAGCAAACTCGCGATTGCAGTATTTTTGTGTATGCCCAAAGGCTTGACAGCGCTTACATTGTGGAACAAACTTTGACTTTCGCAGTGGTTCAATTTTAACAACTATGCCCATAATTGATTTAATACTGTAAATCTTTTCGAGACTTTCTTTATTTTCGAAAGTGGGCATAAATAAAGGAGGGATCTCTTTTTTGTCGTTGATATCCCAGTGGAGTCTTTGATTATCTCACTTTTAATAAGATTATTTGCATCGAGAGCTTGAAAGCCTTTTTGTATAAGGTCTTCGACAATTTCTTTGACATCACATGAAGAGTGAAGGCCTCTTGGTACTACTTTTATCGATCTTGTAGGTTTATTTTTGTTCAATTCTTCAGTGACAGCCCTATACGCATCGGCGTCTTCAACAATGACTTTCCAATTGTCTTTATTGTATGATGTATATTTTCATGTCTTATTCGTGCATTATTCAACTATGCTCTTAAGCTCGCCAAACCTTGCCAATCCGGAAATCATGATTGGATGTGGTGTAGTTTGCTTAGTGTCTTTAACATAAGAATTTTGAGGTACATCTCCTATTTCTTTATTGAATGTTTTCATTATTGCAGCAGTTTCTGCTTTTGAAGCTGTCTGCTGACTTTTTAGAACAGTTTCTGGGCTACCCTCTGCTTTTCGTTTCTTGGATTTATGTTTGTTTATTTTACCACAAGTTTCAAGAAGGAGCTCTTCCTCATCAGTATGAAACGCAATTGCAGTTTTTGTGGGCTTTTCACTACAAGTGTTATTGGACTTGACTTGTTGTCATTTAAGGTCTTCTTGTCTAGCAAACTGACTTTTTCTTCAAGTCTCTTAACTTGTTGCTGAAGACTTTCAACGAGGACTTCAAGTTGTTTTCTGGCTAAAATTTATTTTTGCCATTCCTCGTAATAATTTTTGGATTCAACTTGGTGGATCTCTTTATTTTCTTTGGAACACTGCTGATCTTTTCTTTCGAACTTTTCATAGTTTTGGTTCCTTTTTCGTTAATGACTTCTATGTCATTTGATTTTTGTGTAGGGGTTATCGAAGGGAATAACCCTTGAGGAGAATACATTTGGTGAAGTTCTTGGTGTTTTTGAACTCTTTCTATTTCCTATAAGCAATAACTGGTCCTCCCAGAATCCGCAGGACCGATCTCCGAAGAGAGTGGATTCACCAGTTTAACTGGTTTGCCACCTGGGGTATTGTATCTGTATGTTTTACTCATTGCTATATTTGTTTTTTCTAACTTTTGTTTGTTAACCATAAATAGCTTAGTTACTTCTTCTATTCAAGGTTTTTAATACAGCCGCCCCTATGGGATCAGACGCTGACCAATGAGCCGCACATTATGTGTCAGACACTCCTGGGTTTCTTGGATAGCCGGTTCTTTAGAGCGATGTCTTATCTTACATTTTGCTCCTAGTTCCTGAGAAGGTAACTCAGGTGTCACAACTCTTGGATCCAATACATCCAACGCTCGTCGTTAGTTCACCTAACGGCTACTCAGCGGGCACCACTTGGAGGTGACGATGCGATTTTGCTCCGCCATGAGACGAGACATGAGACAATTATTAATGCTCTTTAATGTTTCAAAATTTTTTAATACAATGTTTTCGAATGTTTCGAATGTTTACTAAAATTATATTGAATGTCTTCGAAATAGTGGTATTTAGCCTTAAATTCATAATTTTTGTTGAAGAAAGTCTTACCAAAGATTGTAATAGAACAATTATTAAAATTTATTAGAAAATGGCCACTTATGTTTAATTTTCTATCATCACAGTAATTTGTTACATCATCATAGTTCATATTTTTACATAAAATTGTTTCTTCATCAATTTTTTTATTTCCTTATCAGTATTTTTTCTAAGCTTACAATTATTGAGAGTTACACAATTGCTTACTGGTTTTAGATCATTAATGTATACTTCGTTATTAAAAACATATTCTTTATTATTATATTCAATCACTCTTTCAACTTGCTGAATGATTTCTAGTCCCTTCTTGTTAGGTATACTCGTTAAAATTTTTGTTTATTTATTTACTTATTTATTTAGTGAAGTATATTTCATCCAGTGTTAGAATGCCTGGATGAAGAATATTATATTTGGCTGAAGCAATATTATCTAATATTTGATCTATTTTATCTTCTACCAATTTTAATTTAACTATCTGATCTAAAATAATTTGTTGGTATATTATGTCTTTTTGAGTTTGATATGTTTCGTTCAAAGCCTTAAGAATTCTAGCTCTACCTCCTTCTATTTACTTCTTTAAATCGAATAGAGTTTCGTTAAAGTGCAAATTGATCCTAATTTGTTTGTTAATCCTTTCGATGGCGTTGTGGTCATTCTCTTCCATTATTTTTAAGTGTTCTAGAATTTCTTGCCTATCGTTATCGTCCATCGTTCCAAAGAGCCATTTATGTGCAGTTCCAACAAAATTCACTAGTCGTCTTTTACGTGTATCGCTGCTAACTTGGAATTAATATTTCCGATTTTTCTAACTACTGCCTTACTGATACCAACAGGTACTTGCCTTAAATTGTCTTCTACTTGTTGAACGATTTCCTTAAATTCCACAGTTTCGTTACCATTTCCAGAGTCCCCATGTTAATTTCAACATATCCGTTAATAGATTCGATTTTTTTTATTATCAATTTTGCTTCTGAAGTTTTAGTGAGTAAAATCACTAGGACCTGGAAATTTACGCATTCTTTTAATATTTGTAGTATGTTCATTAGTGATATTTTTTTACTCTATATCTTGGTTCGTATTTATGTCTTAGTCTTAGTTTTTTATTGGTGCAATATTCCTATTTTCTACATAATCTTTTCTATTCTTGTTAGCTTTTGTAATGTATTTATTTTTATTTTGAATAATGATTTGTCGGAGTTTCTGTTTGTCTGTATTCATTGCTTGTTGCGGGGTAATTTTAATAGTACTATGAAATCTAATGTTGTAGTTTTGTATTACTCTATGTAATTTTGCAATTAGTGTAATTGTAGGGTCTTTTAGACTGACAAGCTTTTCTTGAATGGTTGAATGCAGTCTTTCTGCATCAGAGTTCAAGATGTGGTTATTCGGTTTTGTTAAGATTAATTCTACTTCCTGGTTATTTATTTATTTATTTGAATTCATTATCAGTTATAATTTTGTTCGGCTTTCCAAATTTAGAAAAATGCTCTTCTAATGTCTCAATTCCTTTTAACCAATTTTTCTTTGTTAAATGATAAGCATAAGCTTTCTTTGTTAGTTTGTCAATAAGGGTTACAAATGACTGCCCTTGAAATGTAAATACGTCCATATGTAGGATGTCATTTGGTGATTGGGGGGTTTATGTGATGCTAAATTTAGGTTTTATTGGATCTCTTTCGTATTTGGTTTCTAAACAAATTCTACAATTATTTATTATTATTTGTATTTCTTTTATTAGGTTTGGGTAATAGATCTTATTTTTTAGTGTATTATATGTTTCTATTATCCCACTATGAATACTTTCTTTGGTATGATGCTGTAATATGCGAGCTACGGCTCGAGTAGATAAAACGATATTCTGTGAAATTATTTCTTTATTTTTTTAGTCTATAGAACAATTCAAGTTAACACTATACAATTCTTCGCAAACTCCTTCCTTACAAGGTCTCTTTGTTCTCAAATCGCTTTATCTCCTTTCAATTACTTAATTCACAAATCCAAACTAATTACTTCTTCTTGTTAACTCTCAACTTTCAATTTATCACAAAATTACAACTTCGGCTGTTATCACTTTTCCAATCTCCTCGTGCGGTTCAAAACCAACTGCCTGGTCTCGATCGCCATCTGTCCTTATATAGCAGAAGTTTCTGATAGCCAGAAACTTCTAGCAAATTCTTCGACCACTGGAACAAGAAAATTCTGATGTAATAATTCCAAGATGACAATCATTTCTTGCAGTTATAATTCTCTCTTATCCGTGACGTCGTCTTAGACATCATCCATCTCTTATCGTGGGAACGAACTGTGGAGACTAACCGCAGACACGAACCTCGAATGAAAGACACTTCGGGACAAAATTATGCCAGAATGAAAAGACACTTCGGAATGGGTTGTAGGAGCGTAGTTATTATTATGTTACACTGCCCCCCTCTTAGACGTGTTCGTCCCGAACAAGTGCATCCTCATTTCGGCCATTGTATCGACTCAGTCGGTCCACATGAACCACCTTCATTGGATGCGGTAGACAACATCGTTGATGTGGGTTATTATTCTGTGGACCCTCCCAGTTCTGCTGCAACTTAGGTGATTTCCCCTTTTGGCGATGGGGATTATACAGCCACACTAGATCTCCTTCCTGGAATCCTGACGTTGTTGCCTTGGCATCATACCTGGTCTTCATGAGGTCGCTCGTCATCTTAATCTGGCTTCTGGTCCTTTGGTGTATGTCCCTAAGCATTTCCCTAAGGTCCGCCACGTACTCTTCTTCATTTCTGGGCTCATTGGTAGGAGACCCAAATTTCACCTCACTGGGTAACCGAGCTATTCCACCAAACAAGATTTCGAACGGCGTATGTCGAGTAGTGCTATGCACGGCACTTCTATAGGCCATCAAAAACAAGGCAATCTGCCGGTCCCAATCCCGTTGGTAGTCACTTACGACCTTCGAGAGATGTTCGTCCAAAGTCCTATTGAAACGCTCCACCATACCGTCCGACTGTGGATGAAGCGGGGTTGTCCTTGTCTTTTTGATTCCGAGTAGTTGACATATCTCTTGGAAGATTCTTGACTCGAAGTTCCGCCCTTGGTCAGAATGCAATTCCAAGGGCACACCGAATCTGCTAACCCAATTGTAGACGATCTGCTCCGCCACGGTTCTGGCTTCCTGGTTAGGGATCGGAAACGCTTCCGACCACTTACTGAAGTAGTCCATCACTACGAGTATATACCGATTACCATTGTCGGTTTCCGGAAAGGGCCCTGCGTTGTCGCGATTCGTTCGAAAGGTGCTCCCACGTTGTATTGGTGCATCTTACCTCGAGTTTTGATTCTCGGACCCTTACTAGCTGCACACACGTCGCATTTTCTGCACCAGTCTTCGACATCTTCCTTCGCTTTTAACCAATAAAAACGTTCTCGTAGCTCTTCTAGCGTCTTATTCACTCCCAAGCGGCCTCCGGACGCCCCGCCATGCATTTCCTGTGACACCTCCTTGACCCTCGTCCGCGGCACGACAAGCTGCATTACAAACGACTTTCCGTCGGAGGATTCCCATTTTCTTCTCAAAACACCTTCTTGGACATGGAGGGAGTCCCACTGCGCAAAATATGCCTTTAAGGTCGGGCTTCTGTGAGAGATGTTCTGATGATCCGGTTTCTCCATGTTCTCCTTCCAGGCCAGAATCGGCTCGATATCCGGGTCTTCCTTCTGAGCGTTCCGGATCTCATCTACGCTCCAGCCGGCGATAGGTTCGGCTCTCATTCTTTGGATGGAAACCAGCTCCCGTTCTTCCTGACGCGCACAATGTTTACAATCCGTTCTGCATGGTCTCCGGGACAGTGCATCCGCATTAGAGTGAAATTTTCCTTTACGATGCTGTATTTCGTAGTCGTAGATTTGCAGCCTTTCGATCCATCTTGCGACCTGACCCTCAGGACTCTTGAACTGTAATAGCCATTTTAAGGCTGCATGGTCTGTGCGAAGAAGGAACTTCCTCCCGTAGAGGTATTTGTGAAAATGCTTCGTAGCCAAGATTAAAGCTAGAAGTTCTCTCCTTGTCACGCAGTAGTTCCTTTCTGGCTTAGAGAGTACCTTGCTGAAGTACGCAACCACCTTCTCTTGGCCGTCATGCACCTGGGAGAGTACGGCTCCTACCCCGACATTACTAGCATCTGCATCCACAATGAACGTTTCCCCGGGAGTGTGGTAAGCCAGTATCGGGGCATCGCTTAGCCGTTGTTTAAGTGCCTTGAAGCTCTTCTCGCACTCAATTGACCATTTGAATTGTTTTCCCTTTTCCGTCAACTGGTGCAGGCTCTTTGCGATCCCTTCAAAATCCTTCACGAACCATCTGTAGTAGGTGGCTAGGCCCAGGAAGCTCCTTAGTTGGTGTTTATCTTTGGGACTGGCCAGTTTTTCACCGCCTCGACCTTCTCTGGATCGGTTCTCACTCCTTTCGCTGAAATTATGTACCCCAAGTACTTGACTTCTGCTCTAAACAGGGCGCACTTCTTGGGGTTGAGCTTCAGGTGGGCACTTCGAAGCCTTTGAAACACATCCCTTAGATTGTCTCGGTGTTGCGCAAACGTTTTTCCTACGACGATGACATCATCCAAGTATACCAAACAGGTTTTCCATGTTAACCCTTGCAGGACACATTCCATCAATCGCTCGAAAGTCGCCGGAGCATTGCACAGCCCGAATGGCATTACCGTGAATTGCCATAGCCCATTTCCTGCGGTGAAGGCGGTTTTCTCCCGGTCTTCTGGATGGATCTGTACCTGCCAGTAGCCACTCTTCAAGTCGAGGGTGGAAAACCATCGGGCTTCTGATAGTGTGTCTAGCGTGTCGTCAATCCGTGGCAGAGGATAGCTGTCTTTCTTGGTGACGTAATTGAGCTGCCGATAGTCCACGCAGAACCGCGTGCTGCCATCTTTCTTCCTAACCAGTACAACCGGTGATGCCCACGGATTTTTGGAACTTTCAATCAGACCTTCTTTCTCCATTGCCGACACCATCTCTTGAACTTCTGTCTGCTTTGCCAATGGAAGGCGCCTAGCAGGCTGACGAATTGGTCTAGTATCACCAGTGTCTATTCGATGTTGTACCAGGTGTGCTCGGCCGTATCCTCCGTCCTGTGAGGCAAATACATCAGCGTACTCATTGATAAGATTCTCTGCCATAGTTCGCTGTTCCTGATTCAGCTCACTGGACTGGAGAATCGTCTCTCCCGTTTCCGCTGTCCAAGGTGATGGGAGAGATTTTGGAGCATCACGCTCAGATATTGTTGCAACGGCGGTAATCGGCGTGCATTTTCCAGTCACCTCCCCTCGCCTTAGTTTGACAGTGTTTGGTCTCGCGTTCATAACTCTCACTGGAACCATGGTGTTCTTTGGTTCGACTAACGTCTTTCCCACGACGTAGTTTTGAGAATTCTTCTCTGGGTCTGGTTCTACTATGTAGAATCGGTGGCTCCCAAGATCACCTTCCAGCTTCGTCCAAATGATTGTCTCTGAAGACGGCGGCAAAACTTCGTCTTTGCTGATGACTGTCCTGAGAGTTACGGCATTCTCGTTTCCGTACACCATCGGAATCTCCACATTTCGATACCTCAGTACTTGCATCCCGATGTCCAGGATTACTTCATTTGCTTTCATGAAGTCTATTCCGATGATGCACTCGTCGCATATATCTGCCACCAGAAACGCATGGGAGAACGTCAGTCCCGCCAGAGTAATCGTAAGACGAACTTCTCCAAACACCTTCGCCATTTCCCCTGTTGCAGTCTTCAGGCAGTAGCTGTTGGTGTTGTGCAGCCATGAGCTTCTGACGATATCTCTTCTTACAATGGAGGCGGTAGCACCTATGTCGATGGTGGCTACGCACTTCTTCTTGTTGATCAGTGCCTCCACTGTCAGGCTCTTGTTACCCCGTTTGGTTTGCGAAACTGGAATGGTGGTCCTGGGGGCCTCGATTCCAGTAACCAACTTCTGCCCCGCGAAGTTGGTCCTTACGCATTTCCCGACTGCTGGTTTTGGGAAGTCTGACCGACAGGATGCTTCCTCTCTGCTTCTCCTACTTCCGCAATGTGGACAATTTCCTCGTCTAGGTGCACTTCTGCACTGCCGTTGTAGGTGTCCGGTTTGGTTGCAATTCCAGCAACGGATTTGACTTCCGCGAGCTTTGTCTTCATCCATGACGGCTGTTCTCTGGCATGAGCATTCCACGACGGACATTTCCCTGACACGGTGTATTCCCTGGTATGCTTGATCCGCAGCCTTCATTGACAAAGCGAATGCCAATGCCTCGGGGAGCGTTCGCTTTTCAGCCATCCCTACAGCCATTTGCAGTTGTCTGTCCTCTATGGCCTGAATAAAAGCTTCCACCGCCATTTCGTTGATAAGCTCCTCACCAGCTTTAGGGTATGAAAGATGGGCTAGTCGCTCTATGTCCGCTTGCAACTGTTGGAGCGTTTCCCCCCTTTTCTGGACTCGACTACGCAGCTGAACCCTGTACACCTGCTGCATGTGTTCATCCCCAAACCGCATCTCGATAGCCTGAACCAGAGAGTCGTAGTTCTGCTGTTTATCTTCCGGGATGGTCTGCAAGAGCTCCGCAGCTGGAGCCCTCAGTGCAAGCGTGAGTGCAATAGACTTCTCTTCATCGTCCCAGCTATTGGTCATTGCGGCCGCTTCGAATTGCCTCTTATAAATTGGCCATGATGTTTGACCATCGAAGATAGGAGGCTGCATCTCCTTTCTTCTCAGACCGTCAGTGGAATATTCCCGTGCTTTCTGTCTCTTCACGTTGCTGAGTTCCTTAGCAAGATTTTCGACTTGCTTTCCTACTTTTTCAAACTGAGTCTCTATCTTCCCGAACTGAGTTTCATGTTTCTCAAAGTTTTCATCGAATCTCGTTTCGACTTTTCGAGTTGGGTCTCGACCTTCTCGATTTTCTCTTCGATCGCTTCGAATTTGGATTCCAAGTTCTTGTTTTTCTCATCAAGTTTGCTTTCCAGAGCATCTAGAGAATTCTTTTGTTCGTCCATTGCTTTCTTTTGTTCGTCCAGCTTAAGTTCTAGAGAATTCTTTTGTTTGTTAATTGCTTTCTTTTGTTCGTCCAGCTTAAGTTCTAGAGAATTCTTTTGGTCATCGAGCTTAAGTTCCAGAGACTTCTTTTGGTCTTCTATTGCTTTCTTTTGTTCGTCCATGACTAACTTAAGTTGCAGGAGCAGACTTGTTATACCCGGGTGGGCTACTGCACTTGCTGGTTCCTCTTCCACGTCAAACTCTATGTCATGCGGATTTTCACCTTCCTGCGTTACTGCTTCTTCCAGACGAATCAGTAGGGCATCTTTTCCCCCAGTTGTGCCGAGATTCCGCTTACTGTGTTCCGCCTTTAGTTGAATTATAGTTAGTTTTCCCAATTTGCGACCCATTTTGCGCAATTAGTTAACTCAACATAGAAATGTTTTTTTTTTTTTTTTTTTTTCTTGTGCAATTTCACACCACGGAAAGAATTTATTCACAGAATAAGTTTTATCCCACTTCGGACACCAATGTAATATGCGAGCTACGGCTCGAGTAGATAAAACAATATTCTGTGAAATTTATTTCTTTATTTTCTAGTCTATAGAACAATTCAAGTTCACACTATACTATTCTTCGCAAACTCCTTCCTTACAAGGTCTCTTTCTTCTCAAATCACTTTATCTCCTTTCAATTACTTAATTTACAAATCCAAACTAATTACTTCTTCTTGTTAACTCTCAACTTTCAATTTATCACAAAATTACAACTTCGGCTGTTATCACTTTCCCAATCTCCACGTGCGGTTCAAAACCAACTTCATGCTCTCGATCGCTATCTGTCCTTATATAGCAGAAGTTTCTGATAGCCAGACACTTCTAGCAAATTCTTCGACCACTGGAACAAGAAAATTCTGATGTAATAATTCCAAGATGACAATCATTTCTTGCAGTTATAATTCTCTCTTATCCGTGACGTCGTCTTAGACATCATCCATCTCTTATCGTGGCCACGAACTGTGGAGACTAACCGCAGACACGAACCTCGAATGAAAGACACTTCGGGACAAAACTATGCCAGAATGAAAAGACACTTCGGAATAGGTTGTAGGAGCGTAGTTATTATTATGTTACAATACATTTCATTTTGTTTGGATTTGGTTTCATCACTTCTTTTGTTAAGACATGTCCCAAAAATTCGGTGTCTTTTGCTAGGAATGAACATTTATCGAACTGGACCTTCAAATTATGTTTGGCTAATATGTTAAATATTGCTTTAAGAGCAGTTAGGTGTTCTTCTAAGCTCGTAGGAAATTCTAAAATGTCATCTAGATATACCACACACATCTTATTGATGTGTTTCCGCAATATTTCAATTAAGCGTTGGAATGTCGCTGGGGCATTCTTCAGGCCGAATGGCATCCGAGTATATTCATAAAATCCATTTGGTGTAATAAATGCGGTCTTATGAATGTCATTTGGATGCATTCTAATCGGGTGGTAGCCTTTCGCTAAGTCCAGAGTTGTGAAATATTGTGCTCGCCCTAACTTATCTAATATACTGTCTACATTAGGAAGAGGGTATTTATCATCAAGTGTTACTTCAATTAGTTTTCTGTAGTCTACACAAAGTCTAAACATTTGTTTTCCAGAATTATCTAATTTTTTTTTGGTACGATTACTATTGGTGAGGCATATCGACTGTTCGATTTCATTACAATTCCTTGTTTCTCCATTTTCTCTATTTGATTCTTTACTTCTTCTTCTTGTTTTGGCGGTAATCTATATAGTCGGGCATTTATCTGTTGGTCAGTAGTAGTTTTAATTTCGTGCATTATGGTATCTGTGTTGGTCAATTGATCACCATCTTTATACACTAAATGTTGGTATTGTTTTAATAATTTCTTAATTTTCTCTCTTTCATCTTTATTCAAATGATCAATGTCTATTTCTTTATTTCGTCGGTTGTTGAGTTCATAGCATTCTATTTTGTCATTGTCTTCTGAATACAATTTTAATTTGACGGTGTTATTGAGTTTCATAAAACGTTTGCTAATATTTAGTTCAGTCACACTCTTACTAATAAAATCCATCCCAATAAGTAAGTCGAAAGGTTTATTTTCTAATTCTATTTTACACCATTTGATTTTGCTTTTACTACACATTCGGAACTCTTTAGGAGTGTCAGTCACGATTATTTGAATACGTTCTTTCGTAACATTATTTATAGTATTCAATAAGATCTTTTTCTCTTCTAGTACTTTAAAATGATCACAGTTGATTCTAGTGCTATTTATTAGACTAATAGTTGAACCAGTATCTATTAGGGTTTTGTATATCTTCCCATTAATGGTGGAATCGCAAAAAATGTTAGTTCCGAGGCTTAGTTCTGAAAATCCGTCAGTTCTATATTATTGATTTCTTGTAGATCTTCATTGGTTGCTCTTTGTCTATTTATTCTTATATTGTTAATCTCCATAGGTTGAGGATTTTGGAAACGGTTTCTATATTATCCAGATGGATTGAACATGTTTTGTCTAGTTCCGAAATTGGGTCTAATCTGGTTTTGGCTCCTAAACTCACCTAGATTATTTCGGCTCGAATTATCACTTTTTCTAAACTGTAAATTCCTATTTGACTGACTAAAATTATTGCCTCTCCCTCTATTATAACCTAACTGGTTTGGGTTGGTGTTTTGATGTCTATAGTTATTATTATAATTTTTTTTTTTTTATAATTCGCGCGCGCCAAAACGAATATGAATACCTTTATACTGTTACAGGGCACGGGCTTTTAAGGACAAGGGGAAGAGGAACAGAGGAGAAGCCTATGCACGTTGGCTTTAAATGGTAGTAGGTTGTAGTGATGGGGAAATACAGAGCTTGGTAGATCATTCCACATTCGTGTCGTTCGGTTTATAAACGAATCCCTATATTTAACAGTACGACCGAAGTTAGGCTTTAGGGAAAACTGATGTGCATTCGAAGCATGTCGCGTATTGCGGGTGAAATTTTGAAGGGGAGGAATGCAACTGGCTATTTCGCTGGAGCAATTTTTATGGAAAAAACGATAAAACAGGGAGAGACAGGAGGCATTTCTCCGATGTTCTAATTAATGAATGGAATTCACAATGTCTCTATCACCTATAAGTTTTAACGCGCAATTTTGTACCCTATCAAGAATGTGCAGAACGGTCTTGGGTGCACCAGACCAGATATGGGCGTTATATTCCAGCTTAGGGCGGATGAATGCCTTATAAATTGAGGCCAGATCAGACGGGGTAAAATATTTCTTGCACCGTTTAAGGAATCCTAGACATTTTGCAGCATTTTTGGCGTCCTCGAATATGTGATCATTCCATCGAAGATGGTTATTAATACACATACCGAGAATGGCAAGTCTTTCGGTTTCAATGATGCAAGTACCATCCATGGATAATGGTTGAGGGTTTTGGTTTCGCTTGGGAGACAGAAGACAGCATTGTGTTTTGGAAGCATTAAATTCCACGCGGTTGGTTGAACCCCATTTAATAATGCTGTCCAGGTCGGAATTTAATGTGTTTAACATACGTTGCCGCTCCCCTTCTACGGGCCGAAGAGCAAGGACGTGAGTTAGGGAACGAATATGAAAAACTGAGGGTACTGTCATCAGCGAAGGAATGGATTGGATTAGAAGTTGCAGACAAGAGATCATTTATAAAAATGAGAAAGAGAGTCGGAGACAAACAGAGTCTTGGGGAACACCAGCATTTATTTGGTGAATTGCAGACTTGAAGCCGTCCAAAACAACTTGTATTGAACGCCTCGAAAGGTAATTTCTAATCCATTGAAGAAGAAACTCATCGACGCCATATGCACGCATTTTCGACAAAAGATCCTGATGCCAAACTCTGTCAAATGTCTTTTCAATATCAAGCACAACCATCTTGGTTTCGCCGAAGTGATGGAGAGATTGGTTCCACTTCTCGGTGAGATATGCCATCAAATCACCAGTGGACCTGTTGCTACGAAAACCATACTGCCGGTCATTAAGGAGTTTTCGTGAATCGAGATATTTCATAAGCTGACGATTTATCAGCGTTTCCATGACCTTGGAAAGAAGGGACGTAAGTGCAATGGGTCGGTAATTGGACGGGGAGGAAGATTCGCCTTTTTGGGGAGGGGCTGGACAAATGCTGTTTTCCATCTACTCGGAAAGAGTCCTGAAAAGTAGGATAGACAGAAAAGCTTACGCAGAGGTTTTGCCAGCGTAGAAGAACACCTCTTCAGAACTATGGGGGGGATACCATCTGGACCAGCGGATTTGTGTATGTTAAGACCTTTGAGAACTCCTGCAACTGTACGAGTGCGAAAGTGGACTTGTCCCATTGAAAATTTGACGCTCACAAATACAGGTGGAGACGAAGCACTATCTGGCAGCGTGGAGTTCGCTGCAAAGTGAGCAGCAAGCAGATTAGCTTTGTCTAAGGAGCTGACAGTTGGAATGTCATTGTAAATGAGCGTGTGTGTTTTTGACGAAAGACCAAACATTTTTACTACCTTTGGGACATTGTAGGATTTTTTGCCTCAATTTTTGGTCATGTAAGAATTTTACACGTCGAATATGGGCATTGCAGTCTTTTCTGGCTTGTTTAAACTTCTTTCGGTTTTCCTCAGATTTGTTGGCTATAAGACCGAAAACTTACTTCTTTCAACCTGATAGCCTCTTTACAGCTCTGGTCAAACCACGAGTTTGCCTTAAGTTTAATGCTCTTTATTCTATTAGGAATAAAGTCATTCATACCTAAGAGTATAGTGTTAGTGTTCATATCAGCAGCGGCATCCACGTCGCTATCGAGGAAGCATAGCGACCAGTTAAAACTCCTAAAGAAGCTATTGAGGCCACTCCAGTTGGCTTTCTCGTATTGCCATACTTTTCTTTTATGAGTTTTTTCTTTAACTGTGTGGTCAGAGTACGAGAATTTAGCTGATACGATATTGTGGTCAGACCGACCTAGAGGCGCTAAAACATCAATGGTTTATTTATCAGGGTGAGAAATAAGAAACAAGTCCAAGGTGTTGGCGGAATGACTTACAATGTCCGGTATACGTGTAGGCTCATTTACAAGCTGAGTCAAATTGTTAATCTCAGCAAAAAATTCAACATACCTTCCTTCGGGTGTTGTCTGGCCAGAATGTTGAAGCCAATCCGAATTGTGTATATTGAAATCGCCCGCAATGACAATTTCAGTATGAGGATACAAGGAGACAATTCGAGTGATGGAATCAGACAACGCATCAAATTCATCAAAAGTTGAGTTGCTGTCCGCACTAGGGCTTCTGTAAATAAAGCAGTAGTGAATTATTTGCTTACGGACGGTGAATTTTAGCCATTTGAAATTAAATTCCGGTTTGGAACGGTGGCCATACTGTGGTGGAACTTGGTAAGCAATATCACTACGGACATAAATGGCGAGGCCACGGTGGGGAAAGAATAATGACACTAAGTTATATCCAGGCAGTTTCAAATCAGAAGATTCTTCCACTACCTGTGTTTCGCTTAGTGCCAGAACAGCTGGTTTATGGGAATGGGCGTGGGCGTACATATCGAAGAAATTCGTTCGAAGCCCACGAATGTTGGTAAGATCAACCCTAAATTCCCTCATCACTACAAAATAGAAACACAAAAAGACACAACTCTGACGTAACTAAGCAAAACTGTGAAGTGTAGATCCAAAGAATGTTTTCCAAAACAAACTGTCGCAGGTGCTATGCCCAAACGACAACCAGCTGGGGTCCGCTATTCGGATAAACATTCACAGTCCGCTATGCATCAAATGTTACACTCTCTCAGTCATCGCAACTGGAAGTATGTACATATATAGCACATGCTCCAATTGCGATAACGAAGAAGCGCAACAGCGAGTGAGTGGGGGTGGTAACGAGATGGAATGCACCGGCACTGAATTGAGTTTTATTGTTTTTTTTTTTTTTTTTATTATTATTATTTTATTGTGTGAAAAACTTTATTTTACTAGTTATTGTGTGGTAAACTTTATTTTCTTCAATAAAAAAAGTATTATATATATGGAAAAGATGAGTAGCCCAAGCCAACCCAACTCGACGGAATTTCACAACCAACTGTCAGAACCATGGCGGCTGGTTCCAGTTGTTTCACAATAGGTAGTCCGTTCACAATAAGTAATAATAACTAAAAATATATGTTGCGGAATTCGGATATAACAGCTCGGCCAAACTGACAAACTGATCGTCTCGATCAGGAATGGAATACCATTTAAAACAGGCCAGTTTGCCGCATTTACTCTACAATTTACAGATCAAAATCCAAATCAATTTAATTTTCTTCATCTGATAAGTGTTGCTCATCAAAATTGCCATTTCCAGATAAGTCCCCACCCAAATGATCAGCCCAGCGTCGCATGTGTGCCGATTCGATAATGCCGTCATATGGCATCTGTGTCACTTGATAATTCTCTATGTCGCGTATTACATACCGATCATTTGAAAGTGCCTTATGCACTACGTATGGCCCCTTGAACCTCGGAATCAACTTCTTATTTTTGCCTATTGTGGTATCGACATTCTTAATAACGACAAATTCGCCTTCTTTGAACACCTTTGCCGGCCGATGCCTTGCCAAATGGTATTTCTGGCTTTGTTTTTGGGAATCCGATATTGCAATCGCCGCTGGCTCTCGAGTTTCCTTCAAATCTCGTTCCACGCGCTCCACAAACCGTTCGTCACAATATTCGCCCAACCAATCGACATGTTCTCCTCTCTGTCGAACACCAAACAATAATTCGCTAGGCCCACACTTCGTAGTCTGATGCACCGAATTATTTATTGCAAACTCCACTTGCTTTGTCATTCTCGTCCAATCTGCATGCTGGACCGGTTCTGTCAGTTTTGACAGCATCGCGGTCAGCACACGGTTAACGCGTTCAACTTTGCCGTTAGCCTGGGGAGATGCAGTGGCCACTTGCACGTGTTGAATGTTCAAAGCAGACGTGTAGTCTCGGAATTCTGTGGACGTGAAACAGCGTCCCCGGTCACTAACGATGCGCCTTAGACGGCCATAATATTCGAAATATTTATCCAGTGAAACACACACCTCATTTGTACCAGTCGACACTACTGGATATAACTTCACATACTTTGTGAATCCATCTGTTATTGTCAAGATGTGTTTTCGCTTCGAGTTCACTGACGGCAATGGCCCATAATGATCGACGTGAACAGTATCAATAGATACTTTCGGAATACTGTGCAAATTACAATCCTTTGCCCGTGTAGGGCCGGAATATACAATACACTTTAGACAATTTCTAAGGACTCGTTCCACCTTCGTTTTCATCGATGGGAACCAATATCGCAACTTTAACTGGTTAACGCACTTCACAATACCACCGTGCGCCATAAGCTCATGTGTCTGGCGAATTACATTCTCTTCCATTTCTTGTGGAACATACAACAACAATTTATCTGTGTCACTGCGGCGACACACCGCACCATTGTGCAATTCAAATGGCTCGCAGTCGCCATCCTCTAATTTCTTGCGTATTTCAATGATATTCGGATCTCGATTTTGCGTTATCTGCAGCTTCGTATCAACATTAATATCATCCGAATCGATAAATGCCACCGGATGGCATCGACTCAATGCATCAACGTGTCCCATATTGACACCACTTCTATGTACAATTTCTCAATTGTAAGACCGCAATTCCATGACCCAACGCGTCACCTGGGGATTAGGGTCTTTCTTATTCAACATCATCACCAGTGAATTACAGTCAGTGTCTATGCGGAAAGGCAACCCCTGCAAATACACATGAAATCGTCGCAGTGAATAAACAATTGCCAAAGTCTCCAGCACAAAGCTGCGTAATATTGACTCAGCGTCGGAACTTCGTTTCGAGTAGTATGCCACCGGATGTAGCCTACCGTCGTCTTGACGTTGCATTAACACACTACCGAAACCGTGGGAACTCACATCGCAATGCAGTTCGGTTTCACGCTTCGGATTATATATAGCCAATACAGGGGCTTCGATCAACTTATCACGCAGCTCCTTGAAAACTGCCACTCGCTCATCTGTCATTTGAAATAGGCAGTCTTTTTTCACCAGATCTTGCAATGGTTTGGCTATTCTCGAAAAATTTGGCACAAATCGACGGAAGTAGGAGAAGAGTCCCAAACAAGATCGGACCTCTCCCGAATTACGAGGTAACGGATAGCTCCTAATAGTTTCAACATGACGATTATTCGGCCGGATACCTCTCGAATCTACCAGATATCCCAAATATTCAATTTCTGTATAGCCAAATTGGCATTTCTTCAGATTCAATTTCAGTCGATATGCACTCAGTAAACGCAAAACCTTCTCCAAAATCTTCATATGCAATGCAATGGTCGCCGTAGCAACCATTATGTCGTCAATATACACAATGACGCTTCCATCTTCAATCAATGGGCGGAAAACCTTTGTAATAAACCGTGTGAATACAGACGGAGCATTCTCCATGCCGAATGGCATACGCACATATTCGTACTGTCCCATAGGAGTAACGAACGAAGTATACTTAACTGATTCGGATGCCACTTTCACTTGGTGATACCCTTTAAATCCAAAACCGAAAAATATTTTTTTCCCTCTAATTAATCGAGACAATCTTCAATCAATGGCAATGGATAGTTATCGCGTGCAGTGATCGCATTCAGTGCACGATAATCCACGCACATACGTGTGCTGCCGTCCTTTTTCTTGACCAACACGATGGGCGAAGCGTATGGCGAATCACTGGGCCGGATTATGCCCTGTGATAATAAATTGGAAATTATCTTCCGCAATTCAGACTTGTGAAATGCAGACAAACGGCGTGGCGCGTAATGGAACGGAACATCGGAAATCAAATTTACTTGCATCTCGTAATTATGTTCGATTTTCGGAATATCAAACCCGTTGAAATAATTTTCCCGAACCAAATGTAACAATAGCTCTCGCTGTCGCTCATTCAATAGTTTGTCGATATCAATACCACTCGACTCAAATTCGAAATCAATCGCGAAAATCTCAGGTACCAGTAATTCACACCTCTGACTCTGTGGATTCGACGACTCTGCACACAAGCAATCGTCAAACTGACAACCAAATATGTCGCTGGCGGAAATGGTCAAATTCTGAAAAACGGTCGAGTCATGTGCGCAAAAATAACAAACTTTCGATTCAACAGACGACGCACTGTTAACAATTTTATTCGGAAGATATTTAATCGGAATCTTATGTTTTACAGTAGTATTTGGCGGAATAATTTCGTCGGCTTGCGTCAATTGAATACTGAAGGCATCCAAGAAGTCGCGTCCCAGTAAAAGAGGCACCGGTAATACATCGTCTGCAATTATAAAAACATTAATCGTCTTCATGCGATCTCGGAATTTTATTTCAATTGGTACTCGGCCGTAGCTAAACAATTTTGTATTACCAATACCTTTAAAATTGGTGTAAGTTGATGGATTGTTACTTAATTTGCTGGGTGCCACTGACCGACGGACAAAGCTAACCGGACTACCCGTATCGAATAAAGAAAACAATTCGTTAGAAAAAGCACACATTTCTCGACCAACTTTGAAAGCAACACTCACCAGATTCGTATTGGCAACTGCAGCTGTTGCCTCAGTAATCGTCTCAGCTATCGATGTATCTGCTCGTTCGGTATGTTCTGCAATTGCGGCCACTCGGTTGGATGATCGTGTCGGTGCTGGAACGGTGCAATCCTTCAGCATGTGTTCAGTAGAATGACAGCGGAAACACGAGCCAATTGCTCGTCGAGGCTTCGGGCAATCCCTCGATAAATGCCCTTTTTCGGAACAATTGTAACACAAAGGTCCAGTGGATGTAGCAGTCACTGGTCGATTCGATGGTGCGGTCTTACGTAAAGCGTTCGCAACCGCCAATGTTGTCTCCCGCCGGTACCGGTCGTAATCGGGAGCGATCCGTCGTAAATCATCCAATGTTTGTGCAGCAAACAACATCGCCGCCACATCCGGTCGATCACGCACACCGGAAATTATGTGCTTAACTAGTTCGCGTTCGTCAATGCCCAGTCCTCTTTGGGCAACCACCTGCATTCGCACGATGTAATTCATCATGCCCAATTTAGCATCGTATTTGACTGCGCTCATCTCACGCAATACATCGGATACGGAGTAATCGTGATGAAACTGGCGAATTAATGCCTTCCGCAATTCGGTCCACGTACTGGCAACGATTGTTTGCAGCCATAATTCTGCTGTACCACCCATTAACTTACGCGCAGACGCCAATCGCGCATTGTCGTCACAGTTCGGATACGGTGCACATTGACGATCAAAATCGTCCAACCACTTCACGGCGTACGTATCGTCGCCTGTAAATTTCGGAATTGATCCTTCAATCCATGAGAAACGGAACGGCTGCGCTGTCGGAGGCCAGATTGCCGGTAGAGTTGGCGATTGGTGAACGGGTAATATAGCTGGCAACGGCTGAGTCAGTTCTCTCGCCATCGCTTCGTTGTTGCGTCGCAATATTAGTAACCGATGACGCTTTTCTTCCCGAGCCAATTCACGATCCAATTCGTCGTCTTCGCTTGGCAGAATTGAATACACTTTCAGTGGGACTGCTTTTGGCGGAGTCAATTGTACTGGCGGTGGCTCATCATCATCGACACTCGAACTGTGCGCATCGTCGTCGGCTATCACTTGCACTTGGTTGGCGGCACCTTCTACTGGCGGTAGCACACCACCACGCCTCAAATTCACACTTTCACTGTACAGGGTACGCATTTGTGGCACTGTCGCTGTACTCGGGAACACAACGTTTTCGGCTGTTAGCAGTTCAATTAACTGTTGTTTCGACATGCGAAGATATTCGCTCATGATGACGCTGTTTTCTTTGGTAACGGAATATGTCTAATACGCAGACACGCGACTACAGTGTGCAGGCGTACAGTCACTGTTGCGATCTAAAAATGCAAAATTCTAGGAACGGAATTTTATCTGCTCGACGTGATTAATGTTATTTTCCTCTCTTCGATCCCACTTCTGAAGTTATTGTGTGAAAAACTTTATTTTACTAGTTATTGTGTGGTAAACTTTATTTTCTTCAATAAAAAAAGTATTATATATATGGAAAAGATGAGTAGCCCAAGCCAACCCAACTCGACGGAATTTCACAACCAACTGTCAGAACCATGGCGGCTGGTTCCAGTTGTTTCACAATAGGTAGTCCGTTCACAATAAGTAATAATAACTAAAAATATATGTTGCGGAATTCGGACATAACAATTTATTTATTTTTTCCACTGCACTTCACAGAATTTGATTAGGCGCGCGCGATCGATTTTTTTCTTTTAGTAGATGGAATTTTTTTTTTTTCTTTAAATTTTTTTTTTTTTTTTTTTTTTTTGTCACGACGATGTCAGTATGATCTCGTGTGCGCTCGACGGCGTGTGCGCTCAACGGCAGGCAATATTGCCTGGTTGCCTACTGAGACTATTTTGTGATTGGTTGTGGTTAGGTATTTTTAAGTTTCCCTCAGTGTCGGGAATATATGAATATAAAACACTTTTTATTTTATTGAGGTCATATTCTAGCCTAATTTCCCTATATAGTTGTCCTATGGTTAGTTCCTTTATTTTAATTACTAAAATTTGATAAACAGATTTGATTATATCGTCTGAATTTGTTTCATAAACTGCATATTCATGCACTTGGTTAGTAATTTCTTCTAGTGTGTTGCTTAATTCTAATATCGTATTTACCTTAATATTATTGACATTGCTTATAATATCCCCAAAGTTGATAGTTGGTCTGAACTGTTGAATCAGCAACTGCTTGTCCTCTGCCCAGGTACTCACTTTCGACGTATGTATATATGAAGTTTTTCGCTCTTCCTATAATCTTGATATTGTAGATGGTTTTGTATACTTCTGCCTTTTGATTGGCTTCAACCTTCTCCATATGGTCATCCACTATTACGACGAATTGTGCCAACTCCGTCTTGTCTCCTGAGAAAGGTTGAATGTATTGAACTTCCTTTTCAATGCTGTTTCTTTGGTTTTCTTGAATTTGTTGTTGTTGTTGCAACTATTCGCCAAGGTATTCATGGTACTGACCAGATCTTGCAATAGTTCTTCCATATTGTCTATTCTGGTCAAAGATCTTAGCTCCAGCAATTTTCTTATCAATTTTGACGTTGTTAACTACACTTTTACTTCTTAAAATTCACTTTGTATGGTTTGTCACTTTGCTTCAGCTTTGTGATCAATACTTTTTTTTCTTTTTTTTTCGTATTACACCCCGCTACTAGCTACCGCAATTTCACTAATTGTAACACTGATCGCGAATTATCGGAATGGCAATGTAAAGCACTTATAACCGTTTATTCGTTCTTGGTGGATGGATCCCTAGTTCGACGGAAATTGATCCTACCGAGATTTCAGTCATTTTATTTTTACTTCGTATTAAGAGTGCCGCTGTCTTTAGCGAGGCTGCACACTCTATCGAAACTTGAACTACAACCAACAACGATTTTACAATATTAAATTGGCTTTATACCCAAATACTGCACAGTTAATATTTCCGTTATTTGTGATAGCATAAAGAAATAAAAAAAGAAAAAAAAAAAAAAGAAGATATTACTCAACTAAATTATAAATTTGCTTAAATTGTAAATCAAGCCTCAAATAGCGCAAATGTGCCATCTTGCTGTTTTACGATTTTGTATTTTGGGTTGTATGTAACTCGCGCACCATTAATTTTCTTTATTTCCTTATCAGTATTTTCTCTAAGCTTACAATTATTGAGAGCTACACAATTGCTTACTGGTTTTAGATCATTAATGTATACTTCGTTATTAAAAACATATTCTTTATTATTATATTCAATCACTCTTTCATCTTGCTGAAGGATTTCTAGTCCCTTCTAGTTAGGTATACTCGTGAAAAGTTTTGTTTTGACTTCAATAACATTTGTGGGAATTTTTATTGCTATTATTATTGTATTGTTGTTCTTCATTCCTAGCCTAGAGTGCTTAATTTTGTAATAATCAACTTTGAATGTGTATATTTCATCCGGTGTTAGAATGCCTGGATGGATAATATTATATTTGGCTGAAGCAATATTATCTAATATTTGATCTATTTTATCTTCTACCAATTTTAATTTAACTATCTGATCTAAAATAATTTGTTGGTATATTATTTCTTTTTGAGTTTGATCTGTTTCGTTCAAAGCCTTAAGAATTCCAGCTCTATCTTCTTCTATTAACTTCTTTAAATCGAATATAGTTTCGTTAAAGTGCAAATTGATCCTAATTTGTTTGTTAATCATTTCGATGGCGTTGTGGTCATTCTCTTCCATTATTTTTAAGTGTTCTAGAATTTTTTGCCTATCGTTATCGTCCATCGTTCCAAAGAGCCATTTATGTGCAGTTCCAACAAAATTGACTAGTCCTCTTTTACGTCTATTTGTGAAAATCGCTGCTAACTTGGCTTTAACATTTCAGATTTCTCTAACTACTGCCTTACCGATACCAACAGGTACTTGCCTTAAACTGTCTTCTACTTGTTGAATGGTTTCCTTAAATTCCTGTAAATCGATTTTGTGTAAAATTGTCACAGTTTCGTTTACCATTTCCAAGGTCCCCATGTTAATTTCAACATATCCGTTAATAGATTCGATTTTGTTTATTCTTCTGAAGTTTTAGTGAGTAGAATCGCTAGGAGGATTATGACCTGTAAATTTACGCATTCTTTTAATATTTGAAGTATTTTCATTGCTTGCAATTAGTGTAATTGTAAGGTCTTTTAGACTGACAAGCTTTTCTTGAATAGTTGAATGCAGTCTTTTTACATCAGAGTTCCCGGTATGGTTATTGGGTTTTGTTAAGTGTAATTCTACTTCCTGGTTATTTAGATATTCTGCTAATTGATGTGCTTTGAATTCGTTATCAGTTATAATTTTTTTTGGGGTTCCAAATCTTGAAAAGTGTTCTTCTAAGATATATATTCTTCTAAGCCAATTTTTCTTTTGTAAATGATAAGCATTAGCCTTCTTTGTAAATTTGTCAATTAGCGTTACAAATGATTGTCCTTGAAATGTAAATACGTCCATATGTAGAGTGTCATTCGGTGAATCTGGTGTTTCCATGATTTGAAATTTTGGTTTTATCGGGTCTCTATCGTATTTAGTTTCTAAACAAGTTCTGCAATTGTTTATTATAACTTGTATTTCTTTTATTAATTTTGGGTAGAAGATCTTATTTTTGAGTGTGTTATAAGTTTCTATTATATCGCTATGTATGCTTTCTTTGGTGTGATAGCTAGAAATTTCTTGCCATATTTCTTGTTGTGTTTTTACTTCTCTTGTCCTACGAGTACATTTTGTAAATGAAATTTGTTTATCATGGCGGTATAATTGTATTAAAGCTTGTTGAATTCTATTGTATTGTTGCTCCGACAGATCAGTGTATACCTACCTTCCAGGTTTAATGGTTCTGTTAAAGAAGTCCCTCCAATATAACTGATTTTTAGTCATATCAACTTGTATTATTCTCCTCCCATGAACTACTTCTACCTCTGCTGTAACATTGTTGGTTAGAATAAGTTGTGTTTTATATTTGTTCGCAATTTCTTCTTTAATTGGAAAGTGGTCAAGTAGTTGCCCTGGTTGGGAGTGCGTTGTAGCTAAGTCGAAGGTTCCTTCATCTTCTAAACTATTTATATTTTCTATCCTACTCAGAAAGTGTGTTATCTTATTTTCTTTCCTCTTAAGATATTCTATATCGTAGTTGAATTCCGCTAATTTCAGTAACCGCCTTCGATTTCGCTGGGAAAACTCTTTTCCATTATAAAGGGTGGATAAATTTTAAGGGCCGATGTTGAATGTGAACCACACCTAAACGTCAAGTTTTTTTCTGCATTTCATTTGACATTTCTCAATTTCAGACTAACTCAATTTGAACCATGGAAAGATACACAATCGAGCAACGCGTTAAACTTATTCAGGCTTATTAAGAAAATGGGCGTTCAAATCAAAATGCATATCGTGCATTTCGTGATTCTTTCGGTCAATTTAATCGTCCAAATGTGCGTACAATCGGAAAAATCGTGCAAAAATTTGTGCAAACCGGGTCTGTTAGAGATGTGGAAACACCAGTGCATGCTCGTACAGCTCGTACTGCAGAAAATATTGCTGCTGTTCGCGATAGTGTGGCTGAAGAGCCGTCCACCTCAACTCGTCGTCGTGCCCAACAATTGCACC
Source organism: Pocota personata (assembly GCA_963082735.1). Classification (NCBI taxonomy): domain Eukaryota; kingdom Metazoa; phylum Arthropoda; class Insecta; order Diptera; family Syrphidae; genus Pocota; species Pocota personata. The sequence continues at coordinate 14,953,426 of OY720433.1, forward strand.
TCTCACGCTCGTCGTTGATGAACATTATGCATAAAGACTTGCATTTACGCGCTTACAAGGTGCAATTGACTCAAGAACTAAAGCCTCTTGACCATTTCAAGCGTCGTCAATGGTCACAATGGTGGCAAGAAATGGCAACAGTGGATGATCAATTTTCGAAGAAAATCATCTTCAGTGATGAGGCACATTTTCACCTCAGTGGATTCGTCAATAAGTAGAATTGCCGCATTTGGGCGAATGATAATCCAAGAGTGATTGTCGAAAAACTAATGCACCCACAAAGAGTGACTGTTTGGTGCGGTTTATGGGCTGGCGGCATCATCGGGCCGTATTTTTTCCAAAATGAGGCCGGTCAGGCAGTTACTGTGAATGGTGTTCGCTATCGTGAGATGATAACGAACTTTTTATGGCCCGAATTGGAAGATATGATAGGATGTGGACGATATGTGGTTTCAACAGGATGGTGCCACTTGCCACACAGCTAACGAAACAATGGCTCTTTTGCGCGACAAATTCAATGGCCGTGTTATCTCACGTGGTGACGATGTCAATTGGCAGCCAAGATCATGTGATTTGACACCGTTGGACTTCTTTCTTTGGGGTTATTTGAAAGAAAAGGTGTACGTCGATAAGCCAGCAACAATTCAAGAGCTAAAGGATGAGATAATTCGGCACATTAACGGCATAGAACCTCAATTATGCCTCAGCGTCATCGAAAATTTGGACCATCGGATGGAGGTGTGCCGCCGAGGTCGCGGCGGCCATTTGGCCTATATTTTGTTCCATACATAATTGAACCATACCAATATTATCATAATAAAAAGAAATGACAGTAATTTCCTAAATAATTTGTGTTTTATTCAAAATCAACATCGGCCCTTAAAACTTAACCACCCTTTACTTCTTATTCAAGTATTTGATCGGTTGATGACCAGATATTATTTTAAAAGGATTTCCCCATAAATATGGCCTAAAGTAGGTAACAGACCAGACTATCGCTAGGAATTCTTTATCTGTCGCTGAATAATTTTTTTCCTGATCATTAAGGGTTCTTGATATTGTAGCATAATAATAACTACGCTCCCTAAAGTATGATGCAACAAATTCCGAAGTGCCTTTTCATTCTGGCAGAATTAACTGTCCTTTCATTCGAGGTTCGTGTCTGCGATGAAGTCTCCACAGTTCATGTCAACGAAAGAGACGGATAATATCACGGATAACAGGGAATTATAACTGCCAGAATTATTACATCAGAATTTCTCTTGTTCCAGTGGTCGAAGAATTTGCTAGAAGTTTCTGGCTATCAGAAACTTCTGCTATATTAGGACAGATGGCGATTGAGAAGGTGCAGTAGTTGGTTTAGAACCGTGGCGAAGAGATTGGAAAAGTGATAATGGGCGAAGTTGTAATTTTGTGATAAAATTAAAGTTGAGAGTTAACAAGAAGAAGTAATTAGTCTGGATTTGTGAATTAAGTAATTGAAATGAGATAAAGTGATTTGAGAGGAAAGAGACCTTGTAAGAAAGGAATTTGCGAAGAATAGTATAGTGTGAACTTGAATTGTTCTATAGACTAGAAAATAAAGAAATAAATTTCACAGAATGTCGTTTTATCTACTCGAGCCGTAGCTCGCATATTACAATATGTACATAGCATACAGATTGAACTTCATGAGTGAGGACTGCGCCTACTGCATAGTTGGACGCATCAGTAAATAAAGTAAATGGCCTATCGAACCTTGAAGCTTCAGTATAGGGTGGTTGACAATACATAGCGTTAATGTTTCAAATGCTTGAATATACTCTGGGTCATTTGCGTTGATTTTTGTATCTTTGTTCAAGTATCTGATCATCGGATAAGCTATCTTTGAGTAGTCTTTGACGAATTTTCTGTAGTATCCTGTCATTCCAAGAAAACCTTTTAACTGTTTTTCTGTTTGCGGGATCTTGTAATTTAATATGCATTATATTTTATTAGGATTTGGATTCATACCGTCTTTAGTCAATACGTGCCCTAAGAATTCGGTGTTTTTTCATTTCATTTTTAATGCATTTTTTATTGATTAATTCATTATAACTTACATGCTAGACAAAAAACGCTTAAAACTAGCTTAACTAACTCAACTATTCTTATTCTAACTTACTGGCCCTATGCGGGCGCTCTGAGCTAAACTTAATACTTAAAACTATGTCTTTCGACGTAACGTACTTGAGCATTTTCTATTTATTTTATTTATATAATTTTAATTGTAACTAAGAAAATTTGATAAAAAACTTAGTAAATGAACATTTTTTTTGTTTTGTATTCTTATATATAAACTTATAAACTACATTAAAATAAATCTTAAAATATCTTATTCTACCTTAATCTATCTTACTCTACCTTACGTAACTTACGTAATTAAATACGTATTTTTTTTTTTTTTTTTATCAAGTGCTGTTTTTTTTTTTTATATTTTTTGTTTTTTTTTTTTATTTCTATCAAAGTGCTGTGATTTTTTTTTTTTTTTTTTTTTTTTTTTTTTTTTTTTTTTTTTAATATTAATAATATGACTAAAATACCTAAACCTAAACTATGTAAGTCGGCCATGGATATAGAACAGCCAACCTTGACCATCATACAGGCTACCCTGGATTATGGGGAAACGACGAAGGAGTTTTCCCTCTGTCGGCTAGCCACCAGAAATGTTCGTACTGACGTTGTACGTCATCAATATCGCGACCCGATACCGCCCTACTAAACCGGAGACGCTCCACACTGCCGTGTGCAACGTCTCTGTCGTAGTTGAGTCGCCTATCCACAGCTGTCCGAGCAACGTGGAAGATTAGCGGCACTGCCAATCTGTCCTGGATCAGACCCTTCTTATCAAAATAGAGGAACGCCTCTGAGGGAACAAAGCCGTTAAGGCGCACTCTCTCGTGATACTCGTAATTGGGGTAATAAGCCCCGGAGATCAGGTTGTTCGTCGAGCTCATTGTTCTTGCAATGTGCCTTCGAATCAGCTTGATAACGAAATTATCCACTCTTATTAGGTTAGCCCTGTTGTATAGGACCTCATTGGGATAAAATTTTATGTACTGGGACTCTGGTGTTCTGTACAAATGAAGGCAAGCCCTATCAAACACCCGAATCTTTCCAACAAGCTTGCTCCCACGTTGAACCACACGGGGCATCCATATACGAGCATGGGCCTAATGAGGGCCATGTAGCAGATTACCTTTACCCTTGCATCAAGTTGCTTGCTATAAAAAAGTCTCTTTGTAAGGGCAAAAGCACCTTTGGCTCTGGCCAGAGCAGTATCTATATGTTTGTTAAAATATAGATATTGGTCTAACCAGAGCCCCAGGTATCTGACTACACTTCGACTCGCAAGTGGCTGTCCGTGCGGTCCCACGATTGAGAACTTTCGCCAATTCTTTCTGGTATCCCTAGAGTCCCCAGACAACGGCGTCCTAAAAAGAATGGTTTCCGATTTCTGAAAGTTGATCTTCAACTTCCAGTCATCGCAATATCGCTGAATCTTATCGAAGTCACGTTGCAAGAGAATTCCAATGACCTCGATTTTTGGTCCTGATCTGTACGCGATCAAGTCGTCTGCATACGCTGTGGCATGGTGAAGTGATCCTATGAGATCGCTCGTGTAAATGTTGAAAAGAATCGGTGAATTAACCGCACCTTGTTGCAGACCATTTTTAATTAGAAATGTTCCAGCAGAAGTCACATTGCCATTTTTGACGATGAACTGTCTACTGGTGAGCATGTTATGAAGTACGTACAGCAGTGGTTTGCTTATGCCCAACCTGCTCAGTTTGTAGAAGATTCCCTCTAGGCATACGTTGTCGAAGGCCTTCTCCAAGTCAATCAGGCAGGCACCAGTGCACTGTTTCTTGCTTTTGTTCCATTGGATATCGGATACCAGTTTAGACGCGGCATGTATTGTATCATGCCCCGCCTTAAAACCGAATTGGTTATCCGGAATTATATTACTGTTCTCAGTCCACTTAAGCAGGGCTCTATTGATCACTTTTTCGAATACCTTGCTGATGTTCGGAAGGAGACTTATCGACCGGAGATTTGCCGGATTGGAGGTGTCCTTACCCCTTTTGGGGATGGGTTGTATCACTGCTGTTTTCCAATGCGCTGGATAATGTGCATTATTCAGCGCATTGTTAAACAGAGTGGTGTAAATGTCCACCGCTTCTAGAGGGAGATGTCGAAGCACAATGTTCGATACTCCATCGATTCCCACAGATTTCTTCCTCCTCAATGAGTCGAAGATCGCTTGGAGCTCCACCTTCGATATGAACGGGGGATGTACTCTTTCATCGGCGATGACATTATTTGCCATGTTATCGTCATTGAACTCGGTAAAACCTATGTTCTAGGATCGCCAGTGCTCTATATCATTTCGAAGGTAAAAGTTGTGCACAAGGACGCGATTTTCCAGGTCGTGGTTCGGGCAAATGGTGTCATTCACCTTATACACTTCCTGGAAAGTCGCTCCTATAGCCTCTACCTTCTCCTGCGGATCTTCGATCACAAAGAAGTTGTCATCCTCTACTGCGTTATCTGGATCTATACCTGCTGTTATTAGTATTTGTCCATTGTTCGTTGTTCGGGGGATCTTAAGACACGGAAAGTCGTTTTGATTATTCCTCCGAAATATTTTATTTATTTGCGGGAACATACTCGGGTTGTTGGATTTTACAGCCCGAATTTTGTTGTTCCAATGCAAGTTTACAGAAAGTCTGTAATTTTCTCTAATTAATTTCTGGAGGTTTTTAATCAACGACTTCAGCGTCCTAACCTCCGAGTACAAGGTTTTTAGTCTCGACAGCAGTCTACTTTTGTGTTGGTGTAGTGCGTCAATTGTTGCATTACGGAATATGTCTGCGTTGTCAGTATGTTGATACCGAGGTATCGTAGTGTCCATAGTTCGTGTAATTGTCTCGTCCATTTGTTTTAGGTACCAGTCAATCTCCTCGTTTGAGAGATTCCTATTGGACGGTGGGTAGAGCGAGCTCGAGGAGAGTGCTCTTATCAAAGTTCTTGAGAAGCGAGTCCAACGCGTCCTACTATAATTATAGGAGTACGTTTGGACAAACTCCTTTAACTCTGCAATTTCGTTGGGAATCATTATTACGGCACTGAGTCCGCAATGGTCACTGTCATACACAAATATGTGCAGACAGTTTATAGTTTGTCGGTCCATGTTGGTCAGTTGTAACCGTACGTTGAACAGCATAAGATCCAGATAAGAGCCGCTTCTGGGTACCCTCTAGGATTAGGCGTGTTATTTCCCCAATCTCTATGTTTGGCGTTTAGATCTCCGGCCATGAGGAAATAATTCTCCTCCGACTCCAGCCTTAGGAATCGAAAAAGTGTCTCGAGCTCTGAAATAAATAAAGTTGATTGAGTAGCTTCAGGTGCATAGAGTGCGACCAAGTACATCCTCTTTCCACTACGGAGAGGGATGCACACGATACACGCTTCCAGCTCCTGGAACCTTCGCTCTTCACCGCTGTACATAACTTTAAATTTCAGTTGTTTGCGTATGAAGATCGCAACACCTCCTCCTCGTATGGAGTTGGGTCGGTCTCTTCTGACAATATTGTATTTATTGTGCCCCAATTTGTGCTTCTGGGATAGCTTTGTTTCGCTAGCCGTAAGCACATCAGGGGTTTGGTCTTCTAGCAACTTAAACAATACGGCTCTTCGCTCGATCCTAATCAGTGAATTCACATTCACCGCAAGGATCTTCAAGGGTTGCTCCTCCATGTTCGTACCCATTACGACTGGAGATGCGTTAGGCCCGGCAGAAGTACGTAGATCTGTTCCACCCGCTTCGCCTGCTCCTGTACCTGACGCTGAAGCTGCTCCATCTGCCCTTGGATAGAGAGCAAGATGGCCAGCAAGTCAGTTTGAGCCTCCGGTGCTCTATTCGCTGGGGCCTGAGAAGCAACCTTCGGTTCCGCGTTTCCCCGACCTGCCGCCATTTGGGCGTAGGTCACTTGGGGAGTGACGGATTGTGTTTGAATTGGAGCAGGTGGACGTTTCACTACGACCTTCTCCTGACGAACCAGATTTACTTTCTTAATATACTGGAACTTAGGACAACCCCGATAGTTTGCGGTGTGTCCCGAGTTCCTGCATAAAGTACACGAGAGCTGGCTCTTATCTGCAACTCCATCCTTACCTAGAGTGCATTCCTCTGCTTTGTGGTTCTTTCCACACTTGACACATCGGGGCTGCATTTCGCAATTCGACGCGGCGTGACCGAACCTTTGGCAGCGAACACATTGTAAAATGTTTTCGCTCCTTCTTAATTTTTCCCATGCGACAACCTGGTAGTCTAGGACTTTAATTATCCTTAGACCATCCAGCTTGCTATTGGGTGAAAGCTGAACTAGGAAGAACGGCAGTTTCCGCTTCTCCCTTTTTGCCTTAGCTGTGGTGAATGGCTTGACTCCTACGAATTCGAGCTCGTTGCACTCTTTCTGTTTAAGCAGCGCAAGGAGCGTCTCCGGATCAGTAGACGGGTCTATCCCCCTTAGCAGCATTGTTTGCCGCTTTTCCACCTTCGGGGTGAAGGAGAAGAACTCCGTCGTCGATTCTTTTAATAATTTTTTTATTTTATGATAATGCTCCACTGTACTACAGTGGATAGCATGCCTATCCTCATTCAATCTTTTAATGTAAAAATTATTACCAATGGCCGACTTACATAGCTCAATAGTATCCTTTAGCTCAATCTTGTGGGTGTTGATTGGCGGCACCCTCGTCTTTGTAGTCTTCTGTGGTTGTTGTTGCTGTTGTTTCTGCTGTGGTTGTTGTTGCTGTGGTTTCTTCTGCTGTTGTTGTTTTTGCTGTTGCTGCTTTGGTTGCAGTACTTCTTGTAGTTGCTGTTTCTTCGGCTGTTTTTGTTGTTGTTGCTGCTGCTTATTCTGCTGCAGATGCGGCTGCTTTTGTTCTTGTAGCTGGCTTTCTGGCTGCTGCTGCTGTTGTAGTTTTTGTTGAGCGCGCTGGAGCTCTTGCTGCCGCTCATTCTCCCTCCTGGCCATTTGCTTGGCCTTGATAGCACGCACTCTTAGTTGCGGCTGTCTGAAGCTGCTATTTAGACTCTCTACCTCTTCGTCTTCGTCTTCCGATTCTGAAGCCACCAGAACAGAGAAGCTATTATTTTCTCCCATGTAACGGCCTTCCCCACCGTCGGAGGCGTATGGGTATTCATCGCTATCATTTGACCTCTGGCGATTTTTTCGTCTGTTGCTGCTGTTGATGTACCCGGCGCCCCTTCCCTCACTCCACCAGGCAGCTGTTCTGATGAAGCTGATGTGGAGGGGCGCTTTACTAAGTTGGGAGTTTGTTTAACTTTTCTCCTCTTTCCAGTACCTGCTTTAGCCACCATTGCTGGGTGGCCTGATTGACCCGTCTCGTCTGCTGATATGATTTCAGCTAATCCCGCTATTGAGAGCGCGGACCGCTCGTTGTCGTCCATCGTCTGACTTCTGCTGTCGTCATTCTTCTTAGTTTTATTTACACTTTTTTATTTAACTAAAAAAAAAAAAAAAGTTCACAATACTACTTTCCCCACCGGGAATCGAACCCGATTACCCGGGTTGATAGTCCGCTATCACTACTATTGGGCCAACTTGCCACTTAAAAGCGTAGTCTGTAATTTTCTATTTCAAACCACTTTCAATTTAAAAGAGAAGCCGAAACACATGTGCACTCCGTGAAAGTCTGTGAATGACTGTGTCTTTGCGTAAAAATGAGCATTTATCAAATTGTACCTTTAGGTTATATTTAGTTAGAACACTAAATATTGTTTTAATGGCTGTAAGATGTTCTTCCAAGCTTGTGGAAAAGATCAATATATCATCTAAATAAACCACACAGATCTTATTAATGTGCTCTCTCAATATTTCGTTCATCAGCCTTTGAAATGTCGCTGGGGCATTTTTAAGACCGAATGGCATTCGAGTGAATTCATATAGTCCATTTGGTGTACCAAATGCAGTTTTATGAATATCTCTCAGATGCATTTTGATCTGGTGATAGCCTTAAGCTAAATCCAGCGTTGTGAAATATTGGGCTCGCCCTAACTTATCCAATATACTATCTATATTCGGAAGAGGGTATTTATCATCCAGTGTGATTTCATTTAGTTTCCGGTAATCGACACACGGTCTGAACTTTTGTCTGCCCGAATTATCTAGTTTCTTTGGTACGTGTTACTATTAGGGATGCATATCGGCCGTTCGATTTCCTCACAATTCCTTGTTTTTCCATATCCACTATTTGCCTCTTTACTTCCTTCTCATGTTTTGGAGGTATGTAATCTATACAATCGGCAATTATCTGTTGGTTGGTTTTAGTCCTAATCTCATGCATTATGCTCTCTGTACTGGTCAATTAATCTCCCTCTTTGTACACAAGATGGAGGTATTGCTTGAAGAGTTTAATGATTTCTTCAATTTCCTGTTTATTTAGATCTGTTGTGTCTATTTTCTTATTTTGTTCGTAGTTTAATTCATAGCAATGTATTATTACGTAGTCTTCTGAATATAGTTCTAATCTAACCGTGTTGTTTAGTTTCATGTATCGATTTCGATTATTTAATTCGGTCATGTTCTTACTAATAAAGTCCATTCCGATGAGTAAATCATAAGTTCTACTTCTTAGTGGCATCTTATACCACTTGATTTTACTTTGAGTGTCCATTCGGAATTCTTCAGGGATATCAGTAATAATGATCTGAACTCGTTCTCTTGTTTCATTATTTACAGTTTTTAGGGAAATGTTTTTTCTTCTAATACTTTGAAATTATTACAATTAACTGTGGTACAATTCACAATACTGATTGTTGACCCTGTATCTATTAGAGCTTTGTATGTTACTTCATTAATCGTAAAATTGCAATATAATTTGTTTCCAAGGCTCAATTGAGAAAATCCGTCGATTCTATGTTGTTAATTTCTTGGGTTTTTCGGTCAGTTCTTCTAAGTTTTAGTTCGTTTGTTCTTACATTGTTGATGTCCATAGGTTGTGGATCTTGGAAGCTGTTCCTAAACTATCCTGATGGGTTTAATGTATTCTGCCTACCTGTTCCTAATCCATTCCCTGAATTATTTCTAATCGTGTTTTGATTTCTGGAAGGCCATATATTTCTATCTTGTTCGGGCTGCCTGCGTTGACCCCAATTTCTATTTGATTAAATTATTTTGTGATTGTTTGGGATTATTATGATATACATTATGGTTGGCTTTTTGCACAGATTTCTTTGGATTTCCCTCGGTATCTGGTAGATACGTATATAAAATACTTCTAATTTTATTTAGATCGTATTCTAATCTAATTTCTCTTGACAATTGTCCTTTAGTTAATTTCTTAATTTTAATTATTAACTTTTGGTACATAGAATCAATTATTTTATTGGAATTATCTTCATAAATTACGTATTCATGAATTTCGTTGGTTATTTCTTCTAATTTATTACTTAATTCTAATATTGTATTTACCTTAATGCAATTGATCTTGCCAATTATATCGCCAAAGTTGGTAGTGGGTTTGAATTGTTGAACTAACAGCTGCTTTGTTTCGGCCCATGTGGTCGGTCCTGAAGAATATATCAAGTTTTTCGCCTTTCCTGTGATCTTGATGTTGTAGATGGCTTTATATATATCTGGTTTTCGATCGGCTGCTACGTTTGCCATATGGTTGTCCACTACAGTAACAAACTGTGTCAGCTCCTTCTTTTCTCCTGAGAAGGGTTAGGTGTATTTAATTTCCTTCTCACTATTATCATCTCGTTGACGTTGGAGATGTTGCTGCTGTTGTTGTTGGATTCCTGCTGGGGTATTCGTGGTGGCTACCATGGATTGCAGTAATTCTTCCATACTGTTAATTTTTTGGTGCTGATCAAAGATATTAGCCCTTGCTTTTTTCTTCTCAATATTGGCACTTTCTACTAAACACGTTTTCTTACTAAAGTTCACTTGGGTTTGTCACTTTGGTCTATAAACTCCGCTCTGGATTCTGGAGGCCACACCCAACATGCTCCCATCTCTTCAGGCGATGATACACAATCTGATACGCTTGGCAGATTGGGCTGGACTGATGGAGAAAGTGTCGGAAAGGTTTTCCTCGGTACGTCTAATCTACCTTATGATGGACAGGCAACTGATCGAAGGACTGTTGGAGAAGGATTGACTCGGGAAGCCAACACGGCTGAACGGGCTCCTAAAACGGCGCCCTCAGATAGGAAGAGTCAGCGGAAGAGGTAGCGAAGGTGGGCGGCTATAGCGCTGTTGATGATGTTAACTCAGCAATAATGCTGTTAACTTAGCTGCAGGCGCAAGCGCTGAAGGCATCCTTTGTCGGCGACGGGGAAAAGAAATAGGTTGGTAGAAGGTGCATAAATTGGAACCGATCACGCTTTTGAATCCAACGCTGTCTCCCACTCGAATTAACCGAAACGGAAGAAGCGAGCCTCACTTGATAGAAGGGTGTGCACATCTGAGTTACGCGTGTGTGCGTCGGACGTGCGTGTGATATATTTTCTAATAAAGAACGCTCGGTTTGTATAAAATACAGTACTTTATTAACAATTAAAGATTGAATGAATATATGTATATGACACTTGATGCTTTTGGGCTGGCTGTCCGAATGCGAATGCCTGATCACTGACAGAAGATAATGCCATGCATAGTTTAGTATTGCCAGAGTGACTCGAATATATATAACAGTGCACCTTTTTGGTAATAAACTTCAAACCGGTGGCGTTATCCTCGCCAGTGTAAATACTGCGAAGATCGATTGGGGGAGTTGGCTTCGGCAGGAAATGCTTGCATTCAAGTAGAGGGTTGAGTGTTAAGGAGCGGAACATTTGTGGTGAAGTTCTCCTCACAGCAAACCCTCGAATGGATCAGCAGGGCGGTGCCGACAATTTCACTCATGGGGACTACTTCCTTTATGATCTACGTGCCTCCAAAGAGAAAGCGCGCCTTCTGCTGGATCCTGGGGAAACTTATGAAAATGGCGGAAGTGCTGTCAAGTTTCCTTACGCAGAATCCTGGCCTCGACACGAGCGAATGAATTGTTCACTCCAACAGCGAGAGCAAGAATCGGAAAAACGAGGAAGGCTCTTCTCTCGTTGTGGGTCTGGATAAAGGCCGTGTCGATGTCATGAGGCCTTGGATGACATGCGTCCTTATTTGCACCTTGGAAATTTTCAATTCCACTTAGTTTCCAAATGAGTGTTAATAATGATCGGATAACCCAGTGTATGTCTTTGATGTTCACTCAGATAAAATTGCATCATTCCAAGGCTACTGCCGCTCTTGTAAGTAGTAGATTTTCCATGGTGCGTACAAGAACATACAAATAACATCTATCCAGGAGCCGTGAGTGCAGAACAAACGCATGTGTGGTTTCGGGGGTGTTCAGCCATCAACTCCGCTGTGTACTTCAATAATTTTGCCCAGAGACCATTTAGATGGTGCGAGCAGCTCGTTTTTTACCAGCACCAATTGACCAATCTTCAAATTCTTTGCTGACTGCTTCCACTTACATCGGTGTTGAATATTATTTATGTAATCCTCGTGTCAACGCTTACAAATATCTAGTTTGAGTTTTTGAATTAACTTCCACCTTATGAAACTACTCTCTGCCAGATCCAGAATAACATCGTGTTGTGGAGCTATCAATGGTGATCCAATAATGAAGTGACCCGGTGTTAGTGCATCCAGACCTTCAATGTTGTCTGTTAATAATGGTATTCATCTCTTCGTATGTTAATTTGTGCTCTCCTTTAATGCGATTCATATGGTATTTGACTGACTTAACTCCAGCTTCCCATAGTCCACCAAAGTGTGGAGCTCCAGGTGGGATGAAATGCCACTGGATCGCATTTTCGTTTAGTATAGATTGTATTTTAAATTTTTTTTTATAATTTGCGCGCACCAAATGGGATATGAATACCATTAAATTATTTCAGGGCACGGGCGTTTGTAGAAATTGAGAGAGAGAAAGAATGATTGGTGTGGTGGGTTTGAAACTTAGGTGGTATTAAGTTTCAGTAAACTCCAAGGGTGGCGTCCAGATAACTGGGGAGCTTGTTTGTTTTGCTTTTTGTCGTTGCTCATGATTCACAGTATTTTTTTCCCTCCACCTGATGTCATCATCACGATCTAGTTGCATTTAAGCCATATGACCACCATACTGCCAGTGTTATGCCTTCGCAGTAGAGTTGACTAAGCTTTTGCAATTGATCGACTTTTTATTTATTTCAGACTAAAGAAATAGATGATTGTTGACATTAGAATTTGAACCGTGAACCAAGAGCGTGACAAGCGTTGATGTTACCACTACACCACGACATCAATATTGTTTGCTCCAACAAAATTTGTTCCGTTATCACTGTAGAGGTGATGTATAGATACCCTCCTTCTGACCATTCGTCGCAATTCTGCCATGAATCCATCCGTTATTAAATCTGAAGTCAGCTCATTCTGCACTGCTCTTGTTGCCATGCAGACAAACAGCACCTTGTGCGATCTCAGGCCTCAAATTGAGAGAATTGTATGTTGACTGGGTCTCCCACAATGTATAAATGGTCGTGGAAATTTAACTCGTGCCTCCGTAAGTTGTCCCATAAGTTGATTTGATTCCTTGGCTTTGAATCGGAAACACCTGGCACATTGATTTATTATGGCCTAGACGGTGTTGGTTCCTCGGATGATCTAAAATTTCCTCCGAATATGATTTAGAGTCAGTTTCACTCCACCGTGAAGTGTATCGATGTGAGCTTCATTTATGATGAATTTTGTCAGCGCACGAGTTACATACGTGGCCTTCTTCCACTGAAAAAAATATTTCTTATAAAAATATCAAAAAACGCAAAACTTAATTTTTTTTTAGATTTTTATTTCTCAAACGCTTCCAAAAAACTGACTCGGCTCCTCTGCTTTCACCGAATATTTATACCCTCTCTGTTAGCATATGTATCATGTACAATGATGAGCGGAACATTATGTGTACCGCAACAACAATATTCTTTATCAAAGCTCTCAGCTGCATGTTCTCCTTCAATGACGCCGAGAACTGGAGGGAGATGTTGCTAAGCGACAGGTACTTTTTATGCGGACATGTTTCGTCAGCGTGATCCTGTTGTCGGGCGGCTGCAGATCTGTTGTGATGCTGTTAGTTACTATGCTAGATGTTCTGCATGTAACTCCTCCGGCCAAAGTGCGAACTTAACGATGCTGAGAGTTAAGTTCCAGAATTATGATGTATGATATCTCCATGATGTTCATCACAGCTTCTAAGGTACAGTCCAGCTTCTGTTGGTTATAAGTTAGGGAAAGATGGTGGAGGGGATAGATTAAGATGATGCGTTGCTCTCTGCTTGAAAATTTCCATAAGGTGCATAAAATAACAGAAAATTAAAAATGAACGTAATATACAAGCTTCTTTACTTAGTTTCTTTCTAATAATATTGTAACATAATGTAGCATAATGCAACAAATTCCGAAGTGTCTTTTTCATTCTGGCAGAATTTTGGTCCGAAGTGTCTTTTCATTCGAGGTTCGTGTCTGCAATTAGTCTCCACAGTTCGGATAATATCACGGATAAGAGAGAAGAAGAAATTATTGGCTGCAGCTGTCATTCTGGAATTATTACATCAGAATTTTCTTATTCCAGTGGTCGAAGAATTTGCTAGAAGTTTCTGGCTATTAGAAATGCGGCTATTTAAGGACAGATGGCGATCGAGAAGAGGCAGTTGGTTTAGAACCGTGCCGGACCTTAGGGAAAGGCTTAGGGACATACACCAAAGAACCAGAAGCCAGATTAAGATAACGAGCGACTGCATGAAGACCAGGTATGATGAAAAGGCAACAACATCAGGATTCCAGGAGGGAGATCTAGTGTGGCTGTAATCCCCATCGCCAAAAGGGGAAATCACCTAAGTTGCAGCAGAACTGGGAGGGTCCACAGAATAATAACCCGCATCAACGATGTTGTCTACCGCATCCAATGAAGGTGGTTCATGTGGACCGACTGAGTCGATACAATGGCCGAAGTGAGGACGCACTTGTTCGGGACGAACAAGTCTAAGAGGGGGGCAGTGTAACATAATGTAGCATAATGCAACAAATTTCGAAGTGTCTTTTTGATTGTTTTCCTTTGTTCGTCCATGACTGACTTAAGTTGCAGGAGCAGACTTGTTATATCCGGGTCGGCAACTGTACTTGCTGGTTCCTCTATCACGTCAAACTCTACGTCATGCGGATTTTCTCCTTCCTGCTTTATTGCTTCTTCCAGACGAATCAGTAGAGCATCCCCCAGTTGTGTCGAGATTCCGCTTACTGAGTTCTGCCTTTAGTGGAATTATAGTTAGTTTTCCCAATTTGCGACCCATTTTGCGCAACTAATTAACTCAACACAGAAATGGTTTTTTTTTTTTTTTTTTATTGTGCAATTTCACACCACGGAAATAGTTGTTCACAGAATAAGTTTTATCCCACTTCTGACACCAATGTATTCCCTGGTATGCTTGGTCCGCAGCCTTCATTGACAAAGCGAATGCCAATGCCTCGGGGAGTGTTCGCTTTTCAGCCATCCTTACAGGCATTTGCAGTTGTCTGTCCTCTATGGCCTGAATAAAAGCTTCCACCGCCATTTCGTTGATAAGCTCCTCACCGGCTTTTGGGGTATGAAAGATGGGCTAGTCGCTCTGTATCCGCTTGCAACTGTTGGAGCGTTTCCCCCCTTTTCTGGACTCGACTACGCAGCTGAACCCTGTACACCTGCTGCATGTGTTCATCCCCAAACCGCATCTCGATAGCCTGAACCAGAGAGTCGTAGTTCTGCTGTTTATCTTCCGGGATGGTCTGCAAGAGCTCCGCAGCTGGACCCCTCGGGAAATGCGTAAGGACCAACTTCGCGGGGCAGAAGTTGGTTACTGGAATCGAGGCCCCCAGGACCACCATTCAAGTTTCGCAAACCAAACGTGGTAACAAGAGCCTGACAGTGGAGGCACTAATCAACAAGAAGAAGTGCGTAGCCACAATCGACACAGGTGCCACTGCCTCCATTGTAAGAAGAGATATCGTCAGAAGCTCATGGCTGCACAACACCAACAGCTACTGCCTGAAGACTGCAACAGGGGAAATGGCGAAGGTGTTTGGAGAAGTTCGTCTTACGATTACTCTGGCGGGCCTGACGTTCTCCCATGCGTTTCTGGTGGCAGATATATGCGACGAGTGCATCATCGGAATAGACTTCATGAAAGCAAATGAAGTAATCTTGGACATCGGGATGCAAGTACTGAGGTATCGAAATGTGGAGATTCCGATGGTGTACGGAAACGAGAATGCCTTAACTCTCAGGACAGTCATCAGCAAAGACGAAGTTTTGCCGCCGTCTTCAGAGACAATCATTTGGACGAAGCTGGAAGGTGATCTTGGGAGCCACCGATTCTACATAGTAGAACCAGACCCAGAGAAGAATTCTCAAGACTACATCGTGGGAAAGATGCTAGTCGAACCAAAGAACACCATGTTTCCAGTGAGAGTTTTGAACGCGAGACCACACACTGTCAAACTAAGGCGAGGGGAGGTGACTGGAAAATGCAGATCTGTTGTGATGCTGTTAGTTACTATGCTAGATGTTCTGCATGTAACTCCTCCGGCCAAAGTGCGAACTTAACGATGCTGAGAGTTAAGTTCCAGAATTATGATGTATGATATCTCCATGATGTTCATCACAGCTTCTAAGGTACAGTCCAGCTTCTGTTGGTTATAAGTTAGGGAAAGATGGTGGAGGGGATAGATTAAGATGATGCGTTGCTCTCTGCTTGAAAATTTCCATAAGGTGCATAAAATAACAGAAAATTAAAAATGAACGTAATATACAAGCTTCTTTACTTAGTTTCTTTCTAATAATATTGTAACATAATGTAGCATAATGCAACAAATTCCGAAGTGTCTTTTTCATTCTGGCAGAATTTTGGTCCGAAGTGTCTTTTCATTCGAGGTTCGTGTCTGCAATTAGTCTCCACAGTTCGGATAATATCACGGATAAGAGAGAAGAAGAAATTATTGGCTGCAGCTGTCATTCTGGAATTATTACATCAGAATTTTCTTATTCCAGTGGTCGAAGAATTTGCTAGAAGTTTCTGGCTATTAGAAATGCGGCTATTTAAGGACAGATGGCGATCGAGAAGAGGCAGTTGGTTTAGAACCGTGCCGGACCTTAGGGAAAGGCTTAGGGACATACACCAAAGAACCAGAAGCCAGATTAAGATAACGAGCGACCGCATGAAGACCAGGTATGATGAAAAGGCAACAACATCAGGATTCCAGGAGGGAGATCTAGTGTGGCTGTAATCCCCATCGCCAAAAGGGGAAATCACCTAAGTTGCAGCAGAACTGGGAGGGTCCACAGAATAATAACCCGCATCAACGATGTTGTCTACCGCATCCAATGAAGGTGGTTCATGTGGACCGACTGAGTCGATACAATGGCCGAAGTGAGGACGCACTTGTTCGGGACGAACAAGTCTAAGAGGGGGGCAGTGTAACATAATGTAGCATAATGCAACAAATTTCGAAGTGTCTTTTTGATTGTTTTCCTTTGTTCGTCCATGACTGACTTAAGTTGCAGGAGCAGACTTGTTATATCCGGGTCGGCAACTGTACTTGCTGGTTCCTCTATCACGTCAAACTCTACGTCATGCGGATTTTCTCCTTCCTGCTTTATTGCTTCTTCCAGACGAATCAGTAGAGCATCCCCCAGTTGTGTCGAGATTCCGCTTACTGAGTTCTGCCTTTAGTGGAATTATAGTTAGTTTTCCCAATTTGCGACCCATTTTGCGCAACTAATTAACTCAACACAGAAATGGTTTTTTTTTTTTTTTTTTATTGTGCAATTTCACACCACGGAAATAGTTGTTCACAGAATAAGTTTTATCCCACTTCTGACACCAATGTATTCCCTGGTATGCTTGGTCCGCAGCCTTCATTGACAAAGCGAATGCCAATGCCTCGGGGAGTGTTCGCTTTTCAGCCATCCTTACAGGCATTTGCAGTTGTCTGTCCTCTATGGCCTGAATAAAAGCTTCCACCGCCATTTCGTTGATAAGCTCCTCACCGGCTTTTGGGGTATGAAAGATGGGCTAGTCGCTCTGTATCCGCTTGCAACTGTTGGAGCGTTTCCCCCCTTTTCTGGACTCGACTACGCAGCTGAACCCTGTACACCTGCTGCATGTGTTCATCCCCAAACCGCATCTCGATAGCCTGAACCAGAGAGTCGTAGTTCTGCTGTTTATCTTCCGGGATGGTCTGCAAGAGCTCCGCAGCTGGACCCCTCGGGAAATGCGTAAGGACCAACTTCGCGGGGCAGAAGTTGGTTACTGGAATCGAGGCCCCCAGGACCACCATTCAAGTTTCGCAAACCAAACGTGGTAACAAGAGCCTGACAGTGGAGGCACTAATCAACAAGAAGAAGTGCGTAGCCACAATCGACACAGGTGCCACTGCCTCCATTGTAAGAAGAGATATCGTCAGAAGCTCATGGCTGCACAACACCAACAGCTACTGCCTGAAGACTGCAACAGGGGAAATGGCGAAGGTGTTTGGAGAAGTTCGTCTTACGATTACTCTGGCGGGCCTGACGTTCTCCCATGCGTTTCTGGTGGCAGATATATGCGACGAGTGCATCATCGGAATAGACTTCATGAAAGCAAATGAAGTAATCTTGGACATCGGGATGCAAGTACTGAGGTATCGAAATGTGGAGATTCCGATGGTGTACGGAAACGAGAATGCCTTAACTCTCAGGACAGTCATCAGCAAAGACGAAGTTTTGCCGCCGTCTTCAGAGACAATCATTTGGACGAAGCTGGAAGGTGATCTTGGGAGCCACCGATTCTACATAGTAGAACCAGACCCAGAGAAGAATTCTCAAGACTACATCGTGGGAAAGATGCTAGTCGAACCAAAGAACACCATGTTTCCAGTGAGAGTTTTGAACGCGAGACCACACACTGTCAAACTAAGGCGAGGGGAGGTGACTGGAAAATGCAAGCCGATTACCACCGTCGCAACGATATCTGAACGTTATGCTCCATCACCTTGTAAAGAGGAAACGAGAGAGACGATTCTCCAGTCCAGTGAGCTGAATCAGGAGCAGCGAACCTTATCAATGACTACCCTGATGTATTTGCCTCACAGGACGGAGAATACGGCCGAACACACCTGGTACAACATCGAATAGACACTGGTGATACTAGACCAATTCGTCAGCCTGTTAGGCGCCTTCGATTGGCAAAGCAGACAGAAGTTCAATAGATGGTGTCGGCAATGGAGAAAGAAAGTTTGATTGAAAGTTCCAAAAATCCGTGGGCATCACCGGTTGTACTGGTTAAGAAGAAAGATGGCAGCACGCGGTTCTGCGTGGACTATCGGCAGCTCAATCACGTCACCAAGAAAGACAGCTATCCTCTGCCACGGATTGACGACACGCTAGACACACTATCAGGAGCCCGATGGTTTTCCACTCTCGACTTGAAGAGTGGCTACTGGCAGGTACAGATCCATCCAGAAGACCGGGAGAAAACCGCCTTCACCGCAGGAAATGGTTATGTCCTGTATCCCCTTGTGGGTCCTAGGGCCTCTGCAACGCCTACGCGCCATCGTGTGCGATTTCTATAAATGTGCCTCAGCTCTCCCCAACTCTTTCCCAGTTGCCGTGCTTCCTTCTCAACTGTTCTGCGCCACGTACTCCTAGGACCGCCGCGTATCCTGCCATCCTGGGTAAGCGGGTTCCATTGCATCGCTTGGTTAGCTATGGACCTGTCACCCTTTCGGAGAGTGTGACCGATCCACTGCCACTTTCGTCGTCGTATGGTTGTGCCTATAGGTTCATGGCCCGTTCTCTGATAAAGCTGTTCGTTAGAGATACGGTTTGGCCAGAATATCCTTAAGATGTAACGTAGACACCTATTGACAAACGTTTGCAGCTTCCTCGTGATAGTGACGGTCACTCTCCAGGTACCACATCCATATAGCAACACGGGTTCAACGTTGGAACGGAACAGTCGTAGCTTGGTGTTTAAGCTAATTGCATTACTTCGCCAAACTATGGAT
Organism: Pocota personata; assembly: GCA_963082735.1. Taxonomy (NCBI): domain Eukaryota; kingdom Metazoa; phylum Arthropoda; class Insecta; order Diptera; family Syrphidae; genus Pocota; species Pocota personata. Next base: position 14,972,577 of record OY720433.1, read on the forward strand.
AGCATCCCAAACGCAGATTGGTTGAGACAATACTCCCAAGGTATTGGAAACTCTCTACTCTCTCAACCGTTTGTCCAGCAATGCATATATGAGTTGATGAGTTTGGTCCTAGGCTGATCATTTTTGTTTTTGCTGAGTTAATTTTCAGCCCAACGACCTCTGCTTCCCTCTCCACATTTGCTGTCATTTGGTGAAGGTCCATTATTCTGTGAGACAGTAGGCATACATCGTCGGCGTAGTCGAGTTGTTTGAGTTCAGATGTAAGAGTCCATCGAATTCCTCCATTTCCTGTTGATAATCTAATCACCAATAAAAACAATATTGGTGAAAGTATGCAGCCTTGCCGAACCCCACTTTGGACTTCGAATTCCTCAGACAGCCTTCCTCTGTGCAAAACGTGACATGTGGACCCATCATATGTAGCTTTGATAATTGCTATTAATTTATCCGGAATGCCTCTCCTGCGCAATGCACGCCAAATAAATTCCCGATTGACACTATCAAACGCCTTTTCAAAATCGATGAACAACAGGTGAAGTGGTGATCGATATTCAACACATTGCTCGATGATGATCCGCAGGGTGTTGATGTGGTCGACACAGGAGGATCCAGAGCGGAAACCTGCTTGTTCGGCGTCAAGTGTGTCTTCAAGGTGTTCTTTGATTCGCTCCAGGATGATTCTAGCTATTATCTTGGCCACAGCAGGCAGCACGCAGATACCTCTCCAGTTTTCGCACTGCATTAGGTTGCCTTTTTTAGGGAGCTTGACAATCATTCCCTTTTTCCACTCATCTGGAAAACTCTCGGCTTCCCATGTTCTCCCGACAAGTGGGAACAGTAGCTCTGCCGATGCTGTTGGCGCAGCTTGAAAAAGCTCCGCGGGTATGCCGTCAAGTCCTACCGCCTTATTAGTTTTCAGTGCTTTGATTGCGGTAATAATCTCCTCTTTACTGGGGGTTGTGGTGCGAATTCGGGAACTTCTTTCTACGGACACTTCCGTCTGACTTGGGTGCATATTGCTGGCGAATACTCGGTTTAAAACCGAAGCAAAATGCTCCTTCCATCTCTTCAGTTGATCCTCATCCGATATTAGCAACGAACCGTCTAAGCCTTTCACTGGGTGTTGAGTAGAGCTTCGGCCACCTATAAGCTCTTTAGTGATTCTATAAACGGTTCTGCTGTCGCACCTCGCTGCTGCTTCTTCTGCTTCCGTAGCCAGCGCATTGATGTAATTGCGCTTGTCACGTCTCACGCTACGCTGTACTTCTCTCATCTTCATGCAATTTGAGCTCTTAGCTGTTTTCGTTCGTTGATCCTTCTCCAGGTATCCTCGAAAAGCCACGCCCTATGGTTTCCCTGTGATCGACCGACAATCCTTTCAGCACCTGATGTGAAAACAGTTTTCACAGCGCACCAATGGTCTTGGATGGTGGCGGGCAGGGAGCTGCTGATTGTTTCCACTCCACGTGAGAGATGGTCCCTTAATTCTTGGCGCACTGTGGGAACACTCACTCGGTCTACATTGAACCTAGGTATTCTTGTGTCGTTAGATCTACGAACGGCAGCAGTGCGTAGTCGGAGAGTAGCTATCATAAGATGGTGATCTCGTACCAACCCCATGTCGGCACCTCGCCTGTTTCGGACGTCTAGGAGACTACTTCTAAAACGGCGACTGATGGCAAAATGGTCAATTTGGTTGGAGGTTGCTTGCCTGTTAGTTGACACCCAACTGATTTTATGGCAGGCTTTGTGCTCAAACATGGTGCCACCTATGACAAGACGATTTGCATTGCAAAAGTCAACAAATCTTTCGCCGTTGTCATTCCGATTGCCTAGTCCGTGCCGTCCCATAACATGTTTGAGCCCTTCGTTGTCGCAGCCTACCTTGGCACTCAGGTCCCCCATCACAATGACAATATCGCCATTGGGTGTTGCATTATGAACAGCTCCCAACTGGTTGTAGAAGTTCTCCTTTTCTTCCTCAGACGAACCATCCGTGGGGGCGTAACACTGTATGATGGTGACGCGACGTACTCTCGTCCGGAATCTGGCCGTTAAAATCCTATCACCGTGCGGTTGCCAGGTAATTAGGCCTCTGCGTGCTGTTGGCGTTAGCAGCAGTCCAACTCCATATCCACGGGGGTTTCCGGTTGGTCTTCCGGAGTAGAGTAATACAGTATTACGCGTTGGGGATTGGTACTCACCCGCTTCTAACCATCTTATCTCGCTTACTCCCAATATGTCGAGCCTATATCGCATGAACTCATGCTCCAATTGAAGGAATCTGGCGTTCTGGGGTCCTTCACTCTGAGAGTCAAGGAGCGTCTTCACATTCCAGAAACCAATCTTAGTCCGGGTACGATAGCCAAAGGTCGTCAACGTATTATCAGTCCTTATCCGAGGGATTGTGTCGGTTTCCATAGCTATTGTAGTTTCGGTAACGCGGGTTGCTGGCCCAGGTTACCTAGCCTAGGCATAAGACCCTAGACAATCTCGCACTTGCAATTTTGGCCTATATGTATAAGGATTTATACATGCAGTTTACCACGAGGAGGTAAAGCAAGCACTACATTACGAACTTGATTGTTGCGCTACTGGTCCAATCCATGTTTTGGACAGTCAGTAGTTTCCCGATCAATCGCCATGCAGATCCCCAAACTAAGGAGCTTCTTGGGGCTAGCCACCTACTACAGATGGTTCGTGAAGGATTTTGAAGGGATCGCAAAGAGCCTGCACCAGTTGACGGAAAAGGGAAAACAATTCAAATGGTCAATTGAGTGCGAGAAGACCTTCAAGGCACTTAAACAACGGCTAAGCGATGCCCCGATACTGGCTTACCACACTCCCGGGGAAACGTTCATTGTGGATGCAGATGCTAGTAATGTCGGGGTAGGAGCCGTACTCTCCCAGGTGCATGACGGCCAAGAGAAGGTGGTTGCGTACTTCAGCAAGGTACTCTCTAAGCCAGAAAGGAACTACTGCGTGACAAGGAGAGAACTTCTAGCTTTAATCTTGGCTACGAAGCATTTTCACAAATACCTCTACGGGAGGAAGTTCCTTCTTCGCACAGACCATGCAGCCTTAAAATGGCTATTACAGTTCAAGAGTCCTGAGGGTCAGGTCGCAAGATGGATCGAAAGGCTGCAAATCTACGACTACGAAATACAGCATCGTAAAGGAAAATTTCACTCTAATGCGGATGCACTGTCCCGGAGACCATGCAGAACGGATTGTAAACATTGTGCGCGTCAGGAAGAACGGGAGCTGGTTTCCATCCAAAGAATGAGAGCCGAACCTATCGCCGGCTGGAGCGTAGATGAGATCCGGAACGCTCAGAAGGAAGACCTGGATATCGAGCCGATTCTGGCCTGGAAGGAGAACATGGAGAAACCGGATCATCAGGACATCTCTCACAGAAGCCCGACCTTAAAGGCATATTTTGCGCAGTGGGACTCCCTCCATGTCCAAGAAGGTGTTCTGAGAAGAAAATGGGAATCCTCCGACGGAAAGTCGTTTGTAATGCAGCTTGTCGTACCGCGGACGAGGGTCAAGGAGGTGTTACAGGAAATGCATGGCGGGGCGTCCGGAGGCCACTTGGGAGTGAATAAGACGCTAGAAAAGCTACGAGAACGTTTTTATTGGTTAAAAGCGAAGGAAGATGTCGAAGACTGGTGCAGAAAATGCGACGTGTGTGCAGCTAGCAAGGGTTCGAGAATCAAAACTCGATGTAAGATGCACCAATACAACATGGGAGCACCTTTCGAACGAATCGCCATTGACATCGCAGTTCCCTTTCCGGAAACCGACAATGGTAATCGGTATATACTCGTAGTAATGGACTACTTCAGTAAGTGGCCGGAAGAGTTTCCGATCCCTAACCAGGAAGCCAGAAAAGTGGCGGAGCAGATCGTCTACAATTGGGTTAGCAGATTCGGTGTGCCCTTGGAATTGCATTCTGACCAAGGGCGGAACTTCGAGTCAAGAATCTTCCAAGAGATGTGTCAACTACTCGGAATCAAAAAGACAAGGACAACCCCGCTTCATCCACAGTCGGACGATATGGTGGAGCGTTTCAATAGGACTTTGGACGAACATCTCTCGAAGGTCATAGGTGATTACCGACGGGACTGGGACCGGCAGATTCCCTTGTTTTTGATGGCCTATAGAAGTGCCGTGCATAGCACTACTCGACATACGCCGTTCGAAATCTTATTTGGTGGAATAGCTCGGTGACCCAGTGAGGTGAAATTTGGATCTCCTACCAATGAGCCCAGAAATGAAGAAGAGTACGTGGCGGACCTTAGGGAAAGGCTTAGGGACATACACCAAAGAACCAGAAGCCAGATTAAGATAACGAGCGACCGCATGAAGACCAGGTATGATGCCAAGGCAACAACGTCAGGATTCCAGGAAGGAGATCTAGTGAGGCTGTATAATCCCCATCGCCAAAAGGGGAAATCACCTAAGTTGCAGCAGAACTGGGAGGGTCCCTACAGAATAATAACCCGCATCAACGATGTTGTCTACCGCATCCAACGAGGACCAAGGGCCAAAATGAAAGTGGTTTATGTGGACCGACTGAGTCGATACAATGGCCGAAGTGAGGACGCACTTGTTCGGGACGAACAATTCTAAGAGGGGGGCAGTGTAACATCACCTAAAACGATGCTACAATAATGTAGAATAATAACTACGCTCCTCCAGCCCATTCCAAAGTGTCTTTTCATTTGAGGTTCGTGTCTGCAATTAGTCCCCACAGTTCGGATAATAACACGGATAAGAGAGAACAAGAGAGAATTATAACTGCACGAAATGATTGTCATCTTGGAATTATTACATCAGAATTTTTTTTGTTCCAGTGGTTGAAGAATTTGCTAGAAGTTTCTGGCTATCAGAAACTTCTGCTATATAAGGACAGATGGCGATCCAGACCACGCAGTTGGTTTAGAACCGTGGCGAAGAAATTGGAAAGTGATAATGGGCGAAGTTGTAATTTGGTGATAAATTGAAAGTTGAGAGTGAACAAGAAAAAGTAATTAGTTTGGATTTGTGAATTAAGTAATTGAAAGGAGATAAAGTGATTAGAGAGGAAAGAGACCTTGTAAGAAAAGAATTTGCGAAGAATAGTATAGTCTGAACTTGAATTGTTCTATAGACTAGAAAATAAAGAAATAAATTTCACAGAATATCGTTTTATCTACTCGAGCCGTAGCTTGCATATTACAATATTAAAGAAACCTGTGTGACTCCAAACACTAGGAGAATTAGAAAAAAGAAGACAAGGAAAATAAAAATTCTATTTAATTTGCAACTGCCAGTCAGCCATGGATTCTTTTTTGTAAAAAGACTCATGAAAATCTTTCTAATACCCATCCTTTCGCGTATAATCAATTTTCATTGATGATGTCGAGCGACCTGGTTCTATAACTTTTTTTTTTTTTACAAAAAAGAAAGCTTACTAAACTCGTGGGTTTCTTTTAGAAGAAAATCAGTTAAACAACACTCAAAATTAACTAGAGACATCACGTCTAAGAATAATAAGAATGTTCAATGGGGCACCTCTTGAGTAGATTTATAATTACTTACTTGGTATATAGCTAATAACTATTCACTTAGCTCACTCACTATTTTATAATAATTTAATAATTTAAAACACCAACTTAACTACCAATATGTAACTGCTAAATTTTTAAAATTTTCTAATAATTAGCAGTCACAAAAATCACAAAAATTTGCATCCAAAATTTCAATAAATCACGCAGAATTACACAACCCATTTGCAACTGTCATTTCAAATTTGCAAAAAAAAAAATTATGCAAAGAAATTATACCCAACAAGTAAGAAAAACCTCAAACGCCATTCGAACCACTACATCACCCAATAACCCGATTTTCGTCGGCTCCTTCGAACTAAAACCTTTCTACTCCACCAATGTTCATCCACAAAAGCCGAGAAATCGCGGGTTATTTTCCTCATAAACGAATGTATGTTAGACAAAGAAATCGCAAATAAACTTCTACTATATGCCAGAAAGGAATAGAGTTGAAAGTCACGCCACGCCACTGCTGTGTATAGAGCTGTTGTAAGTAATGACTGCTTCATCTACGATTTCTGAAATGGGTTTATTTATGGATTTAGATTTGATAATTCTAATTAATTCTGTAAGAGTGGAGTGAAACCGTTCTACAGTTGAATTTCCTGTGGAATTTTTAGCAAATGTTGTATGTAGATATATGTCGTATATATCTAAAAAACCCTTAAAAAGTGTAGACAGAAATTCGCTACCATTATCTGTAATTATTTTCTGGGGGATCCCGTGGTGTGAAAAGAAATGCTTAAGCGATTTTATTAGGTTAATGCTATTCCTAGATTGTAATAAATAAACACTTGCAAACTTACTAAATTTGTCAACTATTGTAAGAAAATTTTCCTTATGGATTGAATATACATCTACGTGTAAAATTTGTAAAGGTCTTAGCGGGGTTTCTGTTATTTCATACTTTAATGGTTCTCTTAAACGGTCATATTTAAGTGTCTGAAATATATTGCAGTTATTTATGACCCTAGATGTTATATGTTTCATATTGGGGAAGTAATACTTTCTCTTAAGGTGTGCTATGGTTTCATTAATTCCTCTATGATTAGAGTTGTTATGGTAAGATCTAATTATTTCTTCTTGTTCATCGATTTTAAGCACATCCTGCAACAAAATATTACTCCTAACCAGTTTTAAACAGGAATTGTTAAAATATTGGGAATAGACACGTTGAACCATCCTAAAAGTCTTTTCATCTGCCAAAATGGCAGTAATTCTTCTTGTATTTATAAAATTTTTAAAAATTTGAACTATTACTTTCTCGTCGCAGATGTTATTACTTTCAATCTTTTGTCGTGTTTTCTTATTAAACGGAATTTCTATAGTTGAGTGTAGTTTTTTTCGATTTGGATTTTCGATAAGTACAATTTGGTTGGAAAATTCATTAATAGTTCTTTCCGAAATTGGAATGCCGTCATTACAATTCTCTAGAGCAGAGTGGATTGTATTTAGATCTTCCTGGTCATCGATGTTGTTATGAAGCGATAATACATCTACATTTTCCAATTGAAGGTCATTACCTTCATTTAATTGAATTTCGATTCTGGATAGGGCGTCGGCGTTGGAATTCTTGCTTGCGTAGCAAACAGGTTTCTCTGAACCAATTGGACCTTGGGATGGTACTGCGCCGATTGCAACATTACTCGCGTCGGTAGTAAGGTTGAATGGCTTAGAGAAATCTGGGTACTGTAATATCGGTTCATTACATAAGATAGTTTTGCAGGTCTGGAAGCAATCTATGTATCTTGAATTTATATTGATACTTTGACCTTTCCGATAATAGCCCAGGAGGCCTAAAAATGACTTTTTTTGTTTTGGGGTCTTGGGCATAGGAAAGTTTTTTATGGCATGGATTTTCTCGGGATTCGGTTTAACGCCATCGGAGGTAACTATATGCCCAAGAAAAGATACTTCTTTTCGTAAAAACTCGGATTTTGACAGCTGAATTTTAAAATTAGCATAAATTAGCATTTTTGAGTTTTTTAAGCATACTTTCCAAGTTCTCGATATGCTCCTGAAGCGATGTTGAAAAAGCAATAATGTCGTCCATATAGACGAAGCATATTTTACCTTACAAGTCATATAACACATGGTCCATTACTCGTTGAAAGGTCGATGTTGCATTTTTCAACCCGAAAGGCATTCTTAAGAATTCGTAATGGCCGTTATTTACTGAGAAGGCTATTTTCGGAACATCGTTTTCATCTACATGAATTTGATGGAAACCAGACGCTAAGTCAAGACTGCTAAAATACATTGATTTGCCTAGTTTGTCAAGAATATCTGTAACATTCGGTATAGGGTATCTATCATCTACGGTTTTTTCATTGAGTTTGCGGTAGTCAATTACTAACCGCCATTTTTGTTTACCGCTTATGTCTCTTTTTTTTGGAACCATCCAAATTGGAGAGGACCATGGTGAAAAACTTTGACGTATGATACCTTCTTCGAGCAATTTAGATATCTGATTCTGAATTTCTTCTTTAAGGATATGTGGATACCTATACGATTTTGTGTAAATCGGAATATCGTCTTTCGTTTTCATGTGGTGTTTGACCTCATTAGAAAAAGTCAGGTTCTCACTTTCCTTAAAGAAAATATGCTGATATTTTTGACAAAGGGTTATAATTGCTTTTTGTTCTTCAGAATTCAGGTGGTCAATACGAATCAAATCTTGAATTTTAAGATTACCTAAGCCTTCTGGATTGTAGATTGGAAGATGGTGTATTTCAGTCACATTGTTTGGATTGATTCTTGTAGATTTAATTGGTTGTTCTACAGTAAATAGTTGTGGGACATCGGACGAGTTAATGACCTCTACAAAAGAATACCAACCGTATGCTTCATAGACACCTTCAGGAATAAGTAAGTTTGGTCTTATTAACGTTGGTCCTATATAAATGCTACCAAACTCAACATCAACAGGAAGACGACTTACTATTTTACTCATTCCCGGAACAGAATATGTTTCTGAAATAAGATTAGGTTTGAATTTCAATGGTATTTTTACGTTTTCTGTTTCTAAGACAGAGTTCTTTAAATCGACTTTGATTCCTAAAGTTTTCATTAAGTCGACGCCAATGAGACCGTCAAAATAACTATGAAAGTTAAAGAGAAGTAACGAAATTGGTTTATCTGTTTTGAATTCAGAGAGTCCATTTAAACTTACTTCTCTGTCAACAAATTGACTATTGAATATTGTTTTGATTTCCAGAGGCTCTATATCTTTGATATTAAAATCGATTGCTGCATTTGGGTCTATAAAAGATCTATTGCTGCCTATATCTATTAGAAATTTAAGGTCGGGCTTTGTTAGGCTATTTATTGTTATGTAGGGAAGCAAGTTACTATTGTAGTTGTTAATGTCGAGGTAGCCTATTGATTCTCTGAGGCAAGTGTAAGAAAATTTGCATCATCAATTTCACTTTCTATAATTTGGTTCGAATGATTGGAAAAATCTAGGTTTTGATAATATCTTTGAGGCTCATGGTTTGTTGAATTTTGTGCATGACAAACACATGCCTGAGTTGATTGTTATAAGGAGCGCTACCCTCAATATTATGTTGATAGTTTCCTGAATTTTTCTTTATATGCGTTAAGTTGAGAGAGTTCCTATTTGAAGTTCCACTTGAAATGTCCATTGGTTGTGGACGCAAAAGCCTAGTTTGATTTGAGAATGGATTATTAAAGCTTTTCGAAAAGGGAATATTGTTAGTCGGACGCGGATTGAATGTTGTAGTTTCTGGATTATTGTCGCTATGTTGACTAGTAAATACATCAGGATTATTGTTAAAAGTTTGTTGTCTGCCTGAAAACTGATTATTACTATTAGGAGAATATGTACTAGAAGAAAATTATTGATAGGGAGTATATAACCTGGTTGAAAATTGATTTGGATTACTTGAGTATTGTCTATGTGAAATTTGGTGGTTACTATTATGCGGAGAATATTGTCTAATAGATTTAGTCGAATCATTCCTATTTAAAAACTTTTGGTCGCGAAAGTATATACAATTTTGTTCTTTGAGACAGAAATTTAAAGCATCTGAAAGCTTTGTTGGCCTCATAGCTCTTATAGTTGACCCTAAGGGCTCCCTAAGACCTGACAAAAACGTGTTAAGGCACATCTCCTCGTATAAAATTTGTTTTGATTGTATTACGTTACAATCACTTTCATGGACCTTAACATGGTTAATCATAGCCGATAACAAATCTATTATTTTAGAGTAGAACACGTCAACTGTACTCTGGTTTTGTCGAAGCTGGTGCAAATCTCGTATCAAACTGGTTTCGTTCCGTTTGTCCGAATAGTGCACAATCAAATTATTTCTTATATCCTTCCAAACTACCGGTGTACCATACATATTTAGCACCTCGTTAGCTTGTCCAGTTATTTTATTTCGATTGGCCCGAAGTATAATTTTTTGATAACCTTGATCACAAAGCTGAGGTATAAAATTTAATATTTCTTCATCGTTAGAAAGAAAATCATGAAGAAGCCTGGGATTACCATCAAAATTCGGTAGGTCTTTAACTGCGTCAGGAATCCTGAGTGAGTTAAAGACATTTAACGCGATAGCAGAATTATTTTGGTACATTTCGCAAGTATAAGAAGAGGAAGAGAAACCTTCTACAATACTTCTCAAATTGGAATGTAAATGATTAGAGTTAAATGATGGAGAGCAACCCACGTGGAGCTTTTTACTTTTAGGGATTTTAAAGGATGGCATGGGATATTATAACCAACTACGAAGTAGGACTCACCTTGTTAATATTCTGCAACCGTTACTTGATCTGCTTCCACTGCTTTCATGGATCCTATGTTCGTCTATTTTTGACCTCACTGTAGTAAATTGTTTTAGTTCATATGTATATGTATGTCTATGTATTTTTACACTGTTTAAATTTTTATTTTATTTTTTGCAAGTATACAAATGTTTTTTATTATTATATTATTATAATTTTTTTTTTTTCTTTATTTATAGTTTATTTGTGTTTTATCAAAACGAAAAGACACTGGTTCTTTACTCCGATATTCTCTCGAAGATATGTACAAATATATGTACCTATTTCGTTAGCAAACTTAGCTACTATTTGTCACTATTTATTAAATATGCTAAACGAACGGCACCGACTGCGCCAGTTACATACCCGGCCTTCTTCCACTGAAAAAAATATTTCTTATAAAAATATCAAAAAACGCAAAACTTAATTTTTTTTAGATTTTTATTTTTCAAACTCTTCCAAAAAACTGACTCGGCTCCTCTGCTTTCATCGAATATTTATACCCTCTCTGTTAGCATATGTATCATGTACAATGATGAGCGGAACATTATGTGTACCGCAACAACAATATTCTTTATCAAAGCTCTCAGCTGCATGTTCTCCTTCAATGACGTCGAGAACTGGAGGGAGATGTTGCTAAGCGACAGGTACTTTTTATGCGGACATGTGTCGTCAGCGTGATGCTGTTGTCGGGCGGCTGCAGGTGTGGTTTGGAACTATTTGTTACTATGCAAAAATTATTCTGCATGTAACGTGATGTTGTTGTCGGGCGGCTGCAGGTCTGTTGTGATGCTGTTAGTTACTATGCTAGATGTTCTGCATGTAACTCACGCGATGTTGACAGAATCCTAGGGTTTGCTGGAATTCGTTGTCAAGCAAGCGTGAGATTTTCGGATCTCAGGCAGTTCTTTCATTTACATCATAATTTTGTCAGCTGGCCAATATTTTTCGTCTTCCTTCAATCACTCTGGGCCATGCCTACATGTTGAATTTTCAGCTAGGGTATCTCCAAATGATCCTCTAGACGGAATGTCAGCAGGGTACGAAGCTCCATTGTCCTTCAAAATGTTGTTGCACATAGGATACCCGGTTGGCAACAATTGTGTTCCACTTCACTGGATGTTATTTCAACCAGTTCAATACTATGGTCGTGTCTGACTAAGTAAAGACTCTGGTGTATTCCGTGTCTATTCCCTCTCTGATGTACTTCATTAGCTTCGTAAGCAGTGCTGCTGCGCATAACTCCAGCCTTGCCAATGAAACTTGATTCACAGGCGATAAGTTGGTCTTGGACGCTATGAGGCTTATTGCAGTAGAGCCGCAATTAATAACCAACCATTAATACACCACCGCTGCATACGCTGATTCTGATGCATCTACGAATCCATGTAGTTCCATTTGAGAGCCTTCCATTTGTTGCGTCCATTGCGGAATTCTTACTTTTTCTAGCGTGGATAGTTTGGTCTTGAATTCGTTCCATTTTCATTGGAACATTTTCGCCCCATCCGCTGCCGAAGAGCCAAAGACTTTGAATAAGTATCTTTGCCTTGATAGTTATTGGCGATAACCACCCAAAAGATCTAAGATTTTTCCAGCGTCACTACTCAATATTGCTCGTTTTGTATCTTTTGTGCTGAATGAAGAAAAGTTGACCTTAAATTTGAATTCGTCTTTTCTCGGGCACCATTTTATTCTCTAAATTTTGAACGTAGTGTCACTATTGAAGTCATGTTCTGGCTCAATTTTAATTACTTCTTTTGGCAACACCTTTTCGAAGTAGCTGCATTAATTCTTGTTGAAGATCTTGACATTCTCTTAATGAATTCGCAACCTCCTAGTCAGTCGTCTACATAGAATCCTCCAAGTATTGTTTTGCTTGCCCGTGGATACCTTTGTCTTTCATCTTCAGCTAGTTTGAATTACCAAATACGGTGCGGATGATGTGCCGTATGTGACGGTTTTGAGAGAGTATTCCTTAATTAGACCCCTAGAGTTTTTTCTCTACAAGATGCGTGGTAGATTTCGATCCTCTTGATCAACAAAAATCTGTGAAAATCTGACTGAAATTGACCTCTATCGAAGTAGCACGGAAAACAGATCCCTTTGCAACGTTGGACCTGTCATCATAGTGCTGTTCAGTGATTCCCTAGATGTTTGGTAGTAGTGCTGTCATCTTTTATCACTGCATGATATGGAAGACAATATGTTGGTAGTTTCAGTTTGGTAGTAGTGCTGTCATCTTTTATCACTGCATGATATGGAAGACAATATGTTTTTCCTGTATGATCCTATGGTATTTTCTCCATGTGTCCAAGAGTAATATATTCTCAAACGAAATTGGAATAATCATGCCGAAAACTCTTTACCCGTGCAGGGACGGGTTAAGAATATCACTGCAGCGCCCCCCTTAAATACATAGCGCTTGTCGTAAAAGGCAACTAAGGGAAAAATCACATCTAGACAATTTTTAAAATATCCAGGTGAGCCTAGCGACACATATATCATCTTAAAACTGTCCCGCAAGTGTGCATTCGAATCCGTGGGTTGACACGACTGGAGATCACCGGTGTTGTAAAAGTAAGATCAAACATAAATCAAAATTAAGGAGCATGCACGTGTCAAAACCAAAAAAACGCTTCAACCCTAGCATTGTTTACAGAAACTTAATACCATCTAAGTTTCCAACCACTACACTAAATCTTTGTTTCTCTCTCTCTCCTTCTCAAACGCCCGTGTCCTGTAATAGTATAAGAGTATTCATATCCTCTTTGGCGCGCGCAAATTATAAAAAAAAAAAAAAAAATTATGGAAAAGTGCGCTAAAAAGAAAAGCACTACCCCGCCAGGCACTACCAATGCTACGCATGGCTGTGATCCTGGGACGAGCAGAAATGCTCGGGTCATAGCTATTCGGTTTCCGGGGGATAGCAAAATAATGCAGCGGCTAAGGCGTAACCTAAGAGTCGCGAATTGGAACCTTGGAAGTATGAAAGGTCGCAGCTACGAGCTTGAAGAAATGATGATTAGAAGGCGAGGGATATCTTGTGTGTACAAGAAACGAATTGACGAAACACCGGGAATCGGGCGCGTTTCTTGGACCTTAAGACAAAAGCTTACAAGATGTTCTACTATGGATCGGAACAAGGTAAAAACGGAATTGCTATCATCCTCGCAGCAGAGCTACTTGGCAACATCTTGACAATTTCAAAATCCAGCGACCGTTTGATGTCTCTCAAATTGGTGATACAGGGTGAGGTGTGGAATATTGTAAGCGCATATGCTCCCCAAGTCGGATGCGAACAGAGAGAAAAAGATGCATTCTGGCTGGATTTTCACAACCTCATCAAAAACATCCCAAAGGAAGAGCTTTTGTTTGTTGGCGGAGATTTGAACGGACATGTCGGGAAATCAAATGAAGACTATGAAGACTGCCATGGAGGACTGGGGTACGGCACCCGGAATTCTCCAGGTGAAGACATCCTAAGCATGTGCAAATCATACGGTCTTAACGTGATAAATACCATGTTCGCCAAACAAAGCCGGCACCTGATCACTTACAGCAGTGGTGGAAATGAAACCCAGATTGACTACCATTTGGTAGCCAGTTTCATGAAGCCCCGGGTTAAAGATTGCAAAGTGATCCTGGGAGAGGCGATCGGACAGCAACACCGTCTCCTCCTTACAGAAATTTGTAGACGGGGAAGAAAACAAATAAGCAAACAAAGGTGGCTGAAAAAATCAATTGGTACAAGCTGCACAAAGGAAAAGGCGAAGTTTTTATTACCAACATGACAAATTACCTCTTTACCATCATCGATGAGGTCAGTGACGAGGAGTGCAGAGCACAAGATATGTGGGATTCACTACAGCGATCTTGCTTGGAGAGAGCCAAATCACTGCTTGGAACGTCGAAAGGCCCCTGCCAACACGCCAAAGAAACATGGTGGTGGACAGATGAAGCTAAAGTAGTGATACGGGAAAAGAAAACGGCTTTCAAGGCTTGGTCAAAGTGCTCTTCCACTAATAGAGATGAAAAAGCTAGCCTTGAAGTGATGTATATATGTTGCAAAGGTCTCGCGAAGAAGAAGTGCGCCCAATTGCATGCAAAAAGTATGGAAGACCTCTATCGGGAGTTGGAGGAAATATCGTCTTCGGCGTCTGATAGGAACCAGGCTATCCAGGAGCTTCGACAAAACAACTTGAATAAGGGAGCAACTATCTTCAAAATAGCCGCCCAGAGAAGAAAAAATGCTCAGGAGATTCGTTCCCCAAAGTTCATTAACAATGCTCAAGGCCAGCTTCTTGTGGAAGACGACAAAATTCTCCACAGATGGCGACAGTATTGTGAAAGACTTCTGAACGAACAGTTTCCCCGGGTACACTTTCCAAGAGCCGCTCCTAACCATGACGAAATATCCGACATTACTGTCGAAGAAGTAAGGAATACCGTCAAATACTCCAAAAAAAGAAAAGCGGTTGGGCCAGACGAGATACCCTCTGAGTTCTGGAAAAAGATGGGAGACATCGGGTCCAGATGGCTTATGATTCTTATCTCCAAACTTATGAGCGGTGATCCAATGCCTAATCAGTGGAGCGAAAGTTATCATCTTCCTTTGCACAAAGGGAAGGGCGATACGCGAAACTGCGATAACTACCGTTCTGTCAAGGTGATGTCACACACCATGAAGATCGTTGAGCGGGTATTAGATGGCCGACTGCGAAAAATGATAAGGCTATCTGATGACCAGTGCGGGTTTGTCTCGGGTACGTCAACAACAGATGCAATCCAAAGCGTAAGGATAATAATGGAAAAACATCATGATTCCTTAAAGGACTTGCATATGGTGTTGGTTGATTTTGAAAAAGCCTTTGATAGACAAAAAAGAGATCTCTTATGGGTGGAGTTCCAGAAACCTACGTGCGCATGATCATGGGCATGTATGATGGAGCAAGGACAAGAGTAAGATGTCCCACAGGAGTCACCGAAGAGTTTCCAATCAAAGTCGGTGTACACCAGGGAAGCATCCTTAGTCCCTTGCTGTTTATTGTAGTCCTTGATTATCTGCTTGAAAGAAAAGTGACGGACCCCAAAGTGCATCAGTTATTCTTTGCTGACGATGGAGCTATCATAAGCGAAGATCAAATGGCCTTGCAACGAGCACTTGATGTATGGGTGGATGTTTTGTAGGGAAATGGGTACCGTATTAGTTCGAAAAAGACAGAGTATCTGTGCTGCCCGTTCTCTGATCCACACCGGCCTATTCCAGACATTTACTTGAATGGAAAAGTTATTTCCAAGTGTGAAAAGTTCAAATATCTGGGATCTATGATCAATAGCGAAGCAACTTGTGATGATGGCATCAATCATCGCGTAAGCGTAGGGTGGATGAAGTGGCGGGAAAACTCCGCTATCTTCTGTGATCGAAAAATGCCCCCTAAGCTTAAAGTAAGACTCTACACCGCAGTTGTACGTCTGGCGCTCACATACGGTTCACAATGCTGGACAATGTACAAAAAGTATGAGGGCAAATTAACGGCAGCTGAGATGAAGATGCTTCGCATGACAGCAGGAGTAACGAAGATTGATAGAATGAGAAATTCAAATATTCGAGGAAGCCTTCATGTAAAAGAACCCATCACAAGTAAGATAGAGCACGACCGGCTCAGTTGGTATTGTCATGTTCAAAGGAGAGATCCTTCGAACCCCGTCAAAAAGGCAATATCAATCAACGTTCCTACGCAATCGCGCAAAAAAGGCAGACCAAAAAACTACTGGATCACACAAATGCAAAAACACCAGCATTTGATTGGCCTCAGTGACGAAGTGATCCGAAACCGGGAAGACTGCCGGTACTTTCTGAGGTCGAACCAGCAAACCCCACAAGCGGACAAGTAGGGATGCAGTAAAGTGGGAGGGTTGTGATCCTTCTACTCCGGATCATAACTTCGCCATAAGAAGAAGAAGAAGATGCCGAAAACTCTTATTTTTACGAATCTTTGTTCTAACCTAAAGAATCGTTTTAAAGCCATTTTGCGTGAATCGCCCAAAGTCACAAAATCATGCGATCCTTCAGCAGTGGCAATTTGATAATGTAGGTGTCCTGTTACATCCCGTTTGTGTGTAGACTTCATCTTTGCACTTGGAACTTCTTCTAATTCCCAAAATTTCTTTAAGCTTTCAACTTCTCTGCACACACTGAGAAATTTTTTATTTTTTTTGCCGAGAGCAGGTGAAAAATCTTCTAAAGACACCATAAGGCCCGACCGCGCGTGCTTATGGTAGTGTGAGATTTTTACTCACTAAAAACACCTCTCTCTAAAATTAGGATTAGTTCTACAACTAAGCCGACGCTTATCCAGCAGTTTTATTTTCGCTTACGAGATTCGTGATTTTTCGAAAAGGATGTTCGTATGTAATTAAAAAGAATGTAGCACTTTAGGTAGGTTAAATTCCAGTGAAAGTTCCTGCGGTTTTCACGCCCGGCATATACTATGACGCGAGGTCCAAAGGTTTTGTCCTTTGCAGACGACGAATTGAATTGTTCGCGTCTAGTAGTTGAATGACGGTACATTTACAATGTCCATGAGTACGATCTGTGTTTACGAGCAAATTTTGTTATCTCTTCGATGACGCTGGGAATTCCCAGATCCCGATGAATATCTTCGTTATGTACATACGTACCATGGTATGCTAACGATCGTTCTAAGAACTTTATTTTCAAAAGTTTGTAGGATGTTTCTATTGCTTTTCCTGGTACAACCCCATAGTTGTAGACCGTACGTCCACACTGGCTTTAGCACTTGCTTATAGATAAGCAGTTTTTTATGTAGGCTCAATTTCGATTTTGCTTTCGTTCAGCACAATACGTCAAGAATTCGTCTAAGCGTGAACTTTATTAATAGCATGTTGCAGCTTTTCAATTGCTGCTCGGCGTATCGTCCGCAAACGTGGCGACGACGCAGTTTCTTTCCTGTGGTATATCACGCGTGTAGAGTACATATAGAAGCGGGCCAACGACACTGCCTTGTGGGACTCCGGCCTCAATCTCCTTGAAATCAGAGTAATCATTTCCGTGCTTAACAATAGGTGGGTTTTCCTGTCGAATAAAAACAACAACCGAATTAATTTGCCACTTCGTAGAGAATTGTTCCTTTAGAAGATGTACATCTTGAACCCCAAAAGGTGTTCTTCGGGTTGAAATCTCCACCAATAATGAAATTTAAACTAAGTGCATTGAAGACATGAAAGTAGTTGCCCTTTTCGAGCGAGCATCGCGGCGGACAGTAAACAGACGCTATATTGTAGCTCAAGTGTTTATTTTTAACCCTTACCGCGGACAACTGAAGTTTTTCCATCTCTATGTTTATATCGAGCGAGTGTTCGATATTAGTTTTAATGAATAAGGAAAAACCGCCTCGTGCTCTATCAGAAGGATGATGGGCGTGATAACCAACGTAGCCTCTTATCTCTATTTGCGATTCCCTTGTTAGATGGGTTTCGGAGATCAAACATATGTCGATATTGTCACTCATTACAAAAATTTCTAATTCGTTAGATTTTTGTAAGAGTCCGTTTGCATTCCATGTTATAATTTTAAGCAAAGAGTCCATATCTACTTAGATTTAGATATAAGGTTAGCTATACAAAAGCTTTCGACGTTACTGAGTCGTTCCAGAATTCGTTTGTTCGTTTCACATTGTTCCTCGAACTTAACGTAAATGCAGTTCAGAATTTCATTCAACGGATCAGAGGGTGGCCCCTGGTTTCGTTTGGTTGCTTTGACTGCAGCCTGAGAATACGTCAGGAAACTGGGAGAGTGAGAAAGATTTAGTGTAGTGGTTTGAAACTTAGATGGTATTAAGTTTCTCTAAACTCCAAGGGTGACGTCCAGATAACTGGGGAGCTTGTTTGTTTTGCTTTTGTCGGTGCTCATGATTCACAGTATTTTTTTCCGTCCTTCTGATGTCATCATCTCGATCAAGCTGTATTTTCAGCAATATGGCCACTCTACTGCCAGTGTTATGCCCCCGCCTTATAACCAATGCGGTTTTAAGGCGGGGCATGATACAATACATGCCGCGTTTAAACTGGTATCGGATATACAATGGAACAAATGCAAGAACCAATGCACGAGTGCCTGCCTGATTGACTTGGAGAAGGCCTTCGACACCGTAGTGTAGTCAGATACCTGGGGATCTGGTTAGACCAATATCTGTATTTTAACAAACATATAGATGCTGCTCTTGCCAGAGCCAAAGGTGCTTTTGCCCTTACAAAGAGACTTTTTTATAGCAAGCAACTCGATGCAAGGGTAAAGGCAATCTGCTACATGGCCCTCATCCGGCCCATACTCGTATATGGATGCCCCGTGTGGTTCAACGTGGGAGCAAGCTTGTTGGAAAAGATTCGGGTGTTTGAGAGGGCTTGCCTTCATTTATACAGAACACCAGAGTCCCAGTACACAAAATTCTATCCCAATGAGGTCCTATACAACAGCGCTAACCTAATAAGAGTGGATAATTTCGTTACCAGGCTGATTCGAAGTCACATTGCAAGAGCAATGAGCTCGACGAACCACCTGATCTCCGGGACTTATTACCCCAATTACGAGTATCACGAGAGAGTGCGCCTTAACGTCTTTGTTCCCCCAGCGGCGTTCCTCTATTTTGATGAGAAAGGTCTGATCCAGGACAGATTGGCAGTGCCGCTAATCTTCTACGTTGCTCGGACAGTTGTGGATAGGTGACTCAACTACGTCAGAGACGTTGCACATGGCAGTGTGGAGCGTCTCCGGTTTAGTAAGGCGGTATCGGGTCGTGATATAGATGACGTACAACGTCAGTACGGTCATTTCTGGTGGCTAGCCGAAAAAGAGGAAACTCCTTCGTCGTTTCCTCCTAATCTAGGGTAGCCTGTTGGATGTTTGAAGTTGGTTGTTTGTTGACCATGGCCGACTTACATAGTTTAGGTTAGGTAGTTTAGCTAATATTAATAATAATAAAAAAATATATATAACTGCACTTGGATGCAAAAATACAAAAAAAAAACAAAAAAACTCAAAAATAACAATAAAAAAACAGCACTCGATAAAAAAAACGACAAAAAAAATATTTACGTAAAAAAATACGTAAGATAGAATAAGCTAGGTTAATTTAGAATAAGATAGTTTTAAGATTTATTTTAAGTTTTAGATATAAGAACCATCAAAAAGAAGTTCATGTACTAAGTTTTTTCATTTGATTAAACATTTTTCTTATTCGTAATAGCTAATAGAATAATATAATAAATAAATAAAGAATCTAAAGTTAGTTACGTCGAAATACATAGTTTTAAGTATTAGGTTTAACGTAGAGCACCCGCATAGGGCCAGTAAGTTAGAATAAGAATAGTTAAGTTAGTTAAGCTAGTTTTAAGCGTTTTTTGTCCAGCTAAAAGTTTAAGGAATTATGAATCTACTGCCTCTGCAGTAGAGTTGACTAATCTTTCGTGACATGTGATGCTGTTACCACTACACCACGGCCACCCTCTAGTTGGCGGCCACCTTTAGTTGGCTTTTCCGAGGTTATTTTTCGATCAATCTTTTTAGTGGAAGACTTCGACGTACGACTAATCGGCTTAGAAGGCTGATTGACTGGTTCAAGAGTCTGTACTGCTGATGCGAGTGTCGTTTTAGTTGGCTCAGGAATCTGTACAACTGGCTTACGAGGCCGCTCAATCTGAGCCCGATCGACTGATTTCGTTCCAAGCACAGTCGGCGTTGTAGTTTTTCCTTGTCGCATCTGTAGTTCCTTTGCGACCTCTCAACCGCAATAATTTGCTGGGTGCCTTCCTTTGTAGTTAACGCAAGTTGCTTTTTCATTTTTGCTTAAACTGCAATTTTCAGAAAAGTGTTTTCCACCGCACTTAACGCATCGCGGTTCTTTCCGACATTACGCCTGCTTATGATTAAACTTTTGGCAACGCTTGCATTGAGGGATTGCCTTCGTGTTGACACGTAGCGGCTCCATTTTAACGACCATACCCATGATTGTACAAATATTGTATATTTTTTCTTGGCTTTCCGTTTTATTGAACGATAGCACAAAAAGCGGAAGTTTACGTTTCACTATAGCTTCTTCTCCATGGTCGTTTTCTCTCTTTTTTTAAGAGGTTCACAGCGTTAAGAATTTTATAACCTATATCGCGTAAGTCACCTATAAAGTCTTCTTTAGCGCATGATGGATAAAGTCCTCTGGCTACGACCCTCAAAGGCCTCTCAGACTTCTCTTCATAAGTATGCCATTGAATTTTTTCGTTGTTAAGCGGGTGGCCGTGGTGTAGTGGTAACATCATCACTTGTCACGCTGTTGGTTCAAGGTTCAAATCCTGATGTCAAGAATCATCTATTTATTTCGCATGAAATAAATAAAAAAGTCGATCAATTGCGAAAGCTAATCAACTCTACTGCGAAGGCATAACACTGGCATTGGTCATATGGCTGAAAATCCAACTTGAACGTGATGTTCACATCAGGGCGACGGAAAAAAATACTGTGAATCATGAGCAACGACAAAAGCAAAACAAACAATCTTCCCAGTTATCTGGACGCTACCCTTGGAGTTTACAGAAACTTAATGTCATCTGAGTTTTCGTTCTCTCTCTCTCTCTCTTCTTCACAACGCCCGTGTCCTGTAATAGTATAAGAGTATTCATATCCTCTTTGGCGCGCGAGTTAGAAAGTAGAATTTCTTATTATTTATTTTATTTAAACCAAACAACAACTTTCCGTTTACAACAACTTTATTCTTTATTTTATTTAAATTAAACAACTTTCTGTTTGCCACAACTTTATTCTTTGAAAACCGCACAATAACTCATCTTTTAATTTTATTTAAAACTATCTCATGCACCCCTTGATCATAGCTGCCGTTTCAGTGTCTTCTCACACAAGTTACAAATACCCCATTGCAACTCAAGTTACTCAGACGGAATTCGCAGAAGCACGAATGTACCGTCGGAAAGTTGCTCAACTTTGCAAATGGGTTTATCTGCAACTTGAGTCACCTCATTATATGCATTCATAACTTCTCCTCCCTTTCACTCAAAATTCTCCTGAATTTTATTATTTCCAAGGGAGTTTTTGATTACAACTTTTAAGTTCTTATATTTCTTCATCATACAAAAAATTATTATTACAACTATGACCAATGCAATTATTAAGAAGGTACATATAACATATCTATTATTTTTATGGTAATGAAGTTCTTGAATTTTCTTAAATTTTCTATTTGAAATGTTTTCATCATATTTCTAAAATTAATTTTTTCTTTTATTGAGATATTTCCTTCATCTCCATACCAAAATTTATTTATAAACTCCAGATTATAATTCGTAATTATAACATTTAAAATATTAGTTGAGCAATTGTTGACATTTATTGCATAGTTTCCATTTAGGTTAAGTTTTCTATCGTCACATTTATTGATTACAATTTCATCGTGCAAATTTTTACAAATGACGATATTTCCATCAATTTTTATTATTTCACTTTTATTATTTTGTCTATAATTAGATTCAAGTTTGGTTAGACAGTTATTACTTACATTTAAATCATTCAGGTAAATATTATCTGGATTATATTCAAACTTAGTGCCATTTATTTAAAGAAATGATATTTCATTTATATCTAGTTCTTTAAATTCGTCATTCGGTACTGAAACAATCATCTTAAGGTCTAATTGTATATGTATATTCTTTTGGAAGTTTTATTGCTAAAATTAACGTTTCCCTATTGTATTGTATTAATCCTAATCTAGAATATTTCAATTTATAAAAGTCTAAAATTATTAATATTAAGCTTGAGCTGTTTATTGATATCTATTTGCTTATTTAAATTGTCAATAGCAGCATGATTATTTGTATCTATGACTTTCAAATGCTCGAGAATATCCTCTCTGTCTGCGCTATCCATGGTTCCAAATAACCATTTCTGACCAGTTCCTATAAAATTCATTAAACCTCGTTTTTGTCTAGCTGATGGAACTATAGCTTTTAATTTTGCTTTTATGTTTATAATTTCGTTTAGAATTTCCGAATTAATCATTAAATGTAATTTGTGTAAATTATTTTCTGTTACCTCAATAGTAGCTAGAATATCAAAAGTATTTATTATATGTAATATTGTTTGACTACTGTTAATTAATTCTACTGGACCTCTATTTAATAAAATAAATCCTTTGTTAGCGTTGATTAGTGTCAATACAAGTGTTGTTTCTGTTGGTGCTATGATCATCCCGACAATTGTCACCATCATTAGTCAATTGGATACCTGCGAATTTATTTGGTCTTTTAACAGTGGTAGGGTGAACGTTTTTAAGGTTAAGTTTTCTATAGTAGGTTTCATCTTTATGCCTAAGGTGCTTATAATTTCTAATATATCCTTCAGTTCGATTTTCTTGATATTTTTATTTCTCTTGCCTATCACATTCTGTTTATGTTTTTCAAGTTTTTCTTTTAAATGTTCAGCGTTTGTTCCTTCTGCCCTATTGGGACTCATTCCAAGAGTTGAGTGATACCTACTGTCATATATTTGAATAGCTCTATACATTTTCGTATTTGTTGAAATGTCGTCATCTTTGATGGTTAATAAAATTTCGAGTAAGGTTGAATGTAATCGCTCTATGTCCGCATTACCGGTATGGGAATTTGGTTTGGTTGTATGAACTCCTACGTATTTCATGTTTCCTTAGATACTCTCTTATATTTTCGGACTTGAACTCATTATCACAAACGATTTTTTTTAGGTTTTCCGAATCGTGTAAATTGTTCCTCCATACATTCAATTTTGTTAACCCAGTTTTTGCTGACTAAACTATAGGCATATGCCTTTTTTGTGAGCTTATCTATGAACGTCAAATAAAAAAGTTTTTTTAAAATAACAAATATCCATATGTAAAATTTCATTTTGTTGGGATGGTGTTTCTGTAATTTTAAACTTCGGTTTTAAGCGTTTTCTATCATACTTTGTTAGATTTTGTTTTTTACTGTATAATATGTTTCTGAAATACCTGAATGGCAACTTTCCTTGATATGGTACAGGGATATTTGTCTATGCAAATCCTCTACGGTATATAATTCCTGTGCCCTCATTGTACACTTAACAAAGGAAATATTTTTGTTTTCCCTAAAAAGTTTTATCAGAAACTGCTGAACTTTATTATACTCGCTGTAGGATAATTCGGAAAAAATTCCTACTCTTCCTGTTGTTACAGTTTTTTTTTTAAACAATTCCTCCCAATATGACTGATTTTTAGTCATATCAACTTGAACTATTTTTCTTCCATGAACTATGTTTATTTCCTTGGTTGTGTTATTAGTAAGTATCAGCTGTAATTTATATTTATTGACTATTTCTTCCTTGATAGGGAAATGATCAAGTTGTTGTTCTGGTGCAGAGTGAACAGTTGCTTGGTCTGAAACTGTGTCATCTTCTAAATTGTCTGCGTTTTCTATCCTACTTAAAAAGTCTGCGACTTTGTTTTTTCTTTCTTTGAGATATTCTATAGCAAAGTTAAACTCGGATAGTTTTACTCGTAATAACCATCTTTGGTTTCTCGCTGAAAACTATTTTCCATTGTATTTTTTATTTATATATTTAATAGGCTGGTGATCTGTCACTATTTTGAATTTATTTCCCCAGAGGTAAGGTCGGAAGTAAGTGACTGACCAGACATGGCCAAGAATTCCTTATCTGTTGCTGAGTAGTTTTTTTCATGGTCATTCAGCGACCTTGAAGCAAAGCAAAGAGGTTGACCTTCTTGAGTGAGAATTGCCCCAATTGCATAGTTGGATGCATCCGTAAACAGCGTAAAATATTTATCAAAATTTGGAAATTTAAGTATGGAGTGATTGATTATATTTTGTTTAAGTGTTTCGAACGCTTGGATGTACTCAGGGTCATTTATATTAATTTTTGACCCTTTCTTTAGATATTTGATCATGGGATATTCTGGAATAATTTTTGACAAATTTTCTATAAAATCCGAGAAAACCCTTTAATTGCTTTTCCATTATTGGAAGGGGAAATTCTACTATGCATTTAATTTTATCTGGATTAGGTTTCATACCCTCTCTGATTAAAACATGTCCAAAATATTCAGTGTCGTGCTTTAGGAAGGAGCATTTGTCAAATTGTACCTTTAGATTGTGCTTAGCCAACACATTAAAAATTATTTTAGTTGCTGCCAGGTGTTCTTCCAGACTCGTTGAAAATATAAGTAAGAAAGAAATAAGATATGATCTCTTAGTATTTCATTCATCAGCCTCTGGAACGTGGCTGGAACATTTTTTAACCCAAAGGGCACCCGAGTAAACTCATACAGACCATTTGGCGTAACAAATGCTGTCTTATGAATATCTCGAGGATGCATTTTTATTTGGTGGTAACCTTTGACTAAATCCAGCGTCGTGAAATACTGTGCCCGCCCTAACTTATCTAATATATTTTCTATGTTAGGAAGAGGGTATTTGTCATCTAGTGTGATGTTATTGAGCTTTCGATAGTCGACACATAATCTAAATTTTTGTTTCCCGGAATCATCTGTTCTTTTTGGTACTACGAATATTGGAGAGGAGTATCTGCTTTAGATTTTCTTTTTTGTCTTTCCATTTCCTCTATTTGATTTCTAACTTCTAATCTATATAATCGAGAATTTATTTGTTGGTCGGTTGTAGTCCTGATTTCGTGCATTATTGTGTCGGTGTTGGTCAATTGATCCCCATCTTTATAGACTAAATGTTTAAACTGGTGCAAGATTTTCCTAATTTCTTACCTTTCTTGATTATTTAGATGTGTTAAGTCTATTTCTCTATTGTCCTGATTTGTCAATTCATTGCATTCTACTGTTTCGTAGTCTTCTGAGTACAGTTTAATATTAATTGTATTAATTAACTTCAGATACATTTGGTTAATATTTATTTCCATAACACTTTTCCTTATAAAAACCATACCTATAAGCATATCATAGGCTTTGTTATTCAAACTCATCTGGTACCCCTTCATTTTACACTGTGGACTCATTCGGAATTCCTTAGGGGCATCAGTAACTATTATTTTAACTTTTTCTGTTGTGACATTATTTATAGTATTAAATGACATATTTTTTTCTTCCAATATATCGAAACAAGAACAATCTACCTTTGAAGAGTTTAGAAGACTAATGGTGGAACCCGTATCTAATAACGCTTTGCCTTTAATTGTAAGGTTGCAAAAAATTGTATCTCCAAGGCCTAATTTAGAAAATTTACCGGTTCTACATTATTTATTTCTTGTGAGTTTTGGTCGGAATTTGGTATTTCGTTAGATAAAATATTATTCACGTCCATAGGACGTGGGTTTTGGCTATTATTTCTACTTTGTCCTGAGGTGTTGTATCTAAACTGCCCTGATCTATTGTTGAAGTTATTTACCGGATTAAAATTGCTTCTGCCTATATTTCTATTCTGGTTGTCATGATTTTGATTTTTACTATGGGTGTTGATATACGATGATCCCGCTGATTCTAAGTTTCTTCTGAAATCATTTCTATTATGGTTTGAACTAAAGTTATTTTGATTTATTTACCTAAACTGTCTTGAATTTAAATTTGATTTGGCACTTTGATTACTGAATACGTGGTTGTTCACATTTACATTAGTTTTGTATTTTCCTTTAAATTCCACCCACTGTCCGGTGGAGAATATAAAATTGTTCTTATTTTATTTAAGTCAAATTCAGTTCTAAGTTCTCTGGATAGCTGTCCAGTTGTGATTTCTTTAATTTTTACAACTATTAACTGGCTAATTGAATTAACTATTTCAGTAGAAATTGGTTCGTAAATCGCATATTCATACAATTCGTTATGTATTGAGTCTAATTTGTTGCATAATTCTAGTATAATATTTTTTCTTTACATAATTTATTTTATTGAAGATGCTGCTAAGGTCGATTATGGGTCGGAAATGTTGCACCAGTAGTTGCTTTGCCTCCTCCCAAGTTGCTGGGAGAGAGTTGAAAATGGCATTGTACAACTCCGCTGTCCTTGCGTCTTCGGTAGATGCTAGGTGGTTCTCGACCACCGTTATAAACTGAGTGAATTCCCTCTTGTTCCCGGAAAACTCTGAGATGTATGCAATCTCTTTCTCTACCCGGATTCCTTGTCCCTGTTGCTGTTGAATCTGCTGCTGCAATCGCTGCTGTTGGTTCTGAACATGTGCCAAAGTGTTCATCGCGTTACCATCGTTTGTAGTAACTGTTCCATTTTATTTGAACTTTTCGTCTATTTTTTTCGAAAATTAATTTTTTTTTTCAACTTGCTAATTTCTTTGTTTTTATATTTTTTTTGTTATTTGCACTTCACTCTTCACGTTTAAGCTCGATCACTGGATCCCTTTCCACGAATGGAATCCCACCGACTGCGCCAGTTAGGAAGTCGAATTTCTTATTATTTATTTTATTTAAACCAAACAACAACTTTCCGTTTGCAACAACTTTATTCTTTATTTTATTTAAATTAAACAACAACTTTCTGTTTGCCACAACTTTATTCTTTGACGACCGCACAATAACTCATCTTTTAATTTTATTTAAAACTATCTCATGCACCGCTTGGTCATAGCTGCCTTTCAGTGTCTTCCCACACAAGTTACAAATACCCCATTGCAACTCAAGTTACTCAGACGGAATTCGCAGAAGCACGAATGTACCGTCGGAGAGTTGCTGAACTTTGCAAATGGGTTTATCTGCAACTTGAGTCACCTCATTATGTGCATTCATAACTCGCGCAAATTATATATAAAAAAAAAGCTTTTGAGATACAGCCCGATATTCCTCAGCGTAATTAATCTTGATTTTCCGTGAATCGTTTCGCAAGGAAGTTACTTTAAATTCAGTAACGATCATTGTTTTCAAAATTTTTCGCAGAAAATTATAGACTGCAACGCCTTTAATATTTATTGGGGGAGCAGCGCGATTACTTTCAATTTGCTTTTCTGCTTTTCGCTGCTCTTTGCGATTAGTTTCGTGTTGCGGAACAACCTCGGGCGATAAAACGGGCTTACGTTTTTTAGATGGTTTTCGTTTAAGTATCCAATCCGTTTCACGCGCGAGTTCTTCTTCGTTCGTACTGTAGTGATGACTACCCGGAGAAGGCTCACTATGAATAACCGTCTGCGTTTGTGAAGACTCCTTTTGAAGCAAAGATACCCTATTCTCTGATTCAAGTTTCTCAACTTTGCTTTTGAGCTCCCGACACAACAGCTCCATTTTGTCGAGACTCTATCGGAACACAATGTTTTGTTTTTCCAGAGTAGTCTGTTTCAAGGTTTGCGTTTCCCGAATTCACACATCTGAGTTAGCGAGACTCTTATTTTGCGCTTTAGGAGAATTCTTTTGAGGCGGAGAATTTTGTAGCCTTGCGCTTTTCCTATATGGGTTAAATAAATATTGAAGCAATGAATAGCTCTCCCCAGAATCCGTAGAGCATGCCTCTTGCGAGGGTGGATTATCCAGTTGAACTGGGCTGCCCCCTGGGGTATCATCAATACCGTTCGTTTTGTTCATTGCATTAATTTTGTTTGCCGTAATTTCAAGAAAGACAGCGGGTTGGCATTTTAGTCGCCTTGTACGACAGGCATGCCTACCGTGGGTATATTCTGTCCCCTAACCCACAGGTGTACACTGATACATGATGTGAGTATATTAACTTGTGTCTGCTTTCTTGAGGTTGGGGTGGTGATGACTGGTCCCGATATTATCCAGCCAAACCTTAAATTTTGTGCCATTAGAGTATTGACTGGACCCTTGACTAATCCATGCGTCAAAAATTGTGGCAAAATGTGTGATCCAATTAGTAACTCAATCTCCTTCAGTTGTTGGTATAATAGAACTGCCAACTTAAAACCTTGGATGTGTAGCCGCTGATTGGGTGTAACGTGCTCAACTGGCAGTCTTGATGTAATAGCTGGCTTTACTAGGGCTTCCAACTCCAAGCTGACCTATTCATCGTGAATTGATTAAATGGAAAAGTGGCATGCTGCGATGATTTGTGTATCATGACCGTTTATTCCACTGATCTCTGACTCATACTTGACCAATGGAACTCTTAATTGACGGACTAATTTCTCTGTCACGAAGCACGATTGAGACCCTTCATCAATCAGAGCTCATACGAGTCTAGCTTTTCCTCCAACACATATGTTCACCATGGCTGTGGCTATTTCCTATTACTATGATTTTTTTTTTATTTTTTTTATAATTTGCACGTGTGAAAGGGGATATGAATACGCTTATACTAATTTTAGGACACTGCCGTTTTTGTGGAAAGGGAAAGAGAAAGAGAGAAGACAGATTGGTGTAGTTGGTTTGATACTCAGTTATTATTAAGTTTCAGTGAACTCCAAGGGTGGCGTCCAGATAACTGGGGAGTATATTTGTATTGTCGTTACTTATGATTCACATTATTTTCTTCCGTCCTCCTGATGTCATCATCACGATCAAGTTGTATTTTAGCCATATGACCACCCTACTGCCAGTGTTATGCCTTCGCAGTAGAGTTGCCTAAGCTTTCGCAATTGATCAACTTTTTTATTTATTTCATGGGAAATAAATAGATGATTCTTGACATCAGGATTCGAACCGTGAATCTGCAGCGTGACAAGCGATAATGTTACCACCACACCATGCTGTAGCTACTCGTGTTGAAGTTGACGTTTCTTCACTTGGTGTTCTCCCTATTACCGAAACAGCTGTACTCTCACCTCGAGGGGAATGCAGTAAGGAATTATGCTGTTGTGTGCATATTTTGCAACCCGTCAACATTCCCTTGCGGTATGTCCATCTCGCAAACAGTTAAAACCTTTGGACCACATCCAATCGATTTTTCGGCTTCATACCTAAAAACCTTTTGCAGTTGACGTTCCTTTAGATTGTTGATATAATTTCCTTAATTCAGGGTCAAGTTTCAGATACAACAACTGATTCACTAATGGATCCCAGGAGCTTACGTCGGCTCCCAGATTTGTGCTACCGTATAAGATTTTGTAGTTTTCAAATCGAACGCATTTTCATTTCGAACTGATCTCAAAGTAAGCAACTTTTGGATGTAGTTGTTGACCAATGCTGCTAAATTTTGAAACCTCTCCGTTAGCAATTCTATAGCTATTGCATGATTGCTTGACGTCGGTGACGTGAAGTGATGGTGAAGTGTTTAACAGCCCTTGCTGCTTCTCCTTCACTTAAGGATCCGTTCTGGTGAATTAATCGATCAAACAGTTCCCGTCGACTCTTCATACTATTGGTATACTTATGATTGGGTGTTTGATTTCTCTATGTGCTGCAGCTTGTAGAGTTACTGGTCCTGGTTGATGTTGTCGATGTTCTGGTTCTTTAATTTAGATGTAAGTATCTTGATACATCTGCTCCAATTTAAAGAATTCATTGTTGGACACGCACTCCTGCTCATAATCAGCTTCTTCCAGTGAGGACATGATCTCATCGTTCATTGTTATCAGCTTTATCCAGCATTCCTTAATTTGATCCAATTTGAATCCCAAGTAAACTGCATTTGGACTTAACTCCAAGGTGCTAATAATGAGTATGATGTTTTTCTTAATGACGCTTGTATGGCATATAGCGCCATCTTGTTGGAACCACAGCTTGGATATATCGATGTTGTCGAGCTCTATCCACAGAAAGAAGAAAGAAATAAGGTCCGATGATGCCGCCGTGCCATAAACTACACCAAACAGTCAATCTTTGTGGATGCATTGATGCTTGATCGAACACTTGTGGATTGTGCTCGCGATTTTGGTTATTGTGTGGCAATTTTGCTTATTGACATAGCTGCCGAGCCAAAAAATGGGCCTCGTCCGAGAAGATGATTTTTTGGTTAAAGTCCTGATCTACGGCCAACTTTTCCAACGCCCAATTAGCAAACTCACGGCGTTGTCTATGGTCGTTCGGCTTCAATTCTTGCGCCAGCACAATCTTATATGGTTGTGGGACCAAATTCAACCGCAAAATAAGCCTGGGTCACTCTCTGGCGATGCCCAATTCAGCTGATCGGCGCCGAATCGACATTTCTGCGTGTTCTTCGATACTGGCCGCTACGGCGGCTATGTTTTCTTCACTTCGCACTGATCTCTGTCTGGTTGATGTCTTAAGGTCCAAAAGAGTGTACTCACACTCAAATATTTCCACGGTGCGACGAATTGCCAGCATATTGAAGCCACGATGACGACCGACCTCACGACGAAATTCACGTTGCGTATTTACAACTGAGTCTCACACCAATATTCAATATTCACTTTTCACTATTTCGGATACACCTAGATTTTTTAAATCAAATAAATCGCCTAATGCAGCCTCACATTAGGTATGAAAATGGCTTGGTACGATTGATATGACAACAATGAATTATTTACTTTATTTCGCCTTAATTTATACAACAATTTTGCTAGCTAAACTTACATATTTATAAAAAAATTATTATACAATCTCGCTAGCCTAAGCAGAATAACAAAATAAAGGACGAACAATATTGTTATTGATATTTTGCGTTTTTTGTTGATGTCACCAGCAATGTTCGTTAACAATATTGGCTCTCAGCCAACTTTTGTTATAGCAAGAAGAAAGGGGGTAATTGCCTTGAATTTATCTAATAGGTACTTCAGGCCGATTATAAACTGGACAGTTCTGCCAGAGGTGTCCTTATCAGACTATATTTATATGGCTTTCTAAATCAATTGCGAAGCTATAACTTTGCAAGAGAGGAAGAAGCAGCGGAAAACAAACTGGGTGGGCTTTAGGACAGAACTAGACAAATCTGTCAAACCTACACCTAACGAGGCAGAAGGTAGAGAATGCTGAGGATGCTGTTCAAGACCTGACCAGTACCCTCACCAGATAAAAATAATTCCGGATGACTAATTCGGTTTTAAGGCGGGGCATGATACAATACATGCCGCTTCTAAACTGGTATGGGATATCCAATGGAACAACAACAAGAACCAGTACACAGGTGCCTGCTTGATTGACTTGGAGAAGAACTTCGACACCGTATGGTTAAAGGGTCTCTTCTACAAGCTGAGCAGGCTGGGCATAAGCAAACCACTGCTGTACATACTTTACAACATACTTACCGGTAGACAGTTCATTGTCAAAAATGGCAATGTAACTTCTGCTGGAACATTTCAAATTAATTTTAATTTTGGTGAGGGTGAAAGCCCTCATTTATTTGGCTTATTACAAGCTACAACTAAAACTTAAACCTAAAACTTAAAACTAAAACTTAACACTAAGACTTAAGGCTAGGGAGAATGGTGAATTTTGAGGCAGGGAGTGCTGAGGTTAAAATCAAACTGGGTGAGGTTTGAGTTCACTTTTCGCAGCATACAGAAAATTGGTTCATTAGATCCATATGAAGTGCGGTGGGACGATAGATAGAAAAGACGAGGGCATTGTAAATTTCGTGGGTTGGTATTGAAGAAAATTGAATTATAAAGAGATGCGCAATCGACAGAGCCTGAAAGAAGTCGATGAATGAAAAGAATGTCTGCAACATCTCTGCGATTCTCTAGAGTACTCAGGTTGATGAGGTTGACGCGGTCTTGATAAGGACGCAAGATAAATGGATCGTTCCAAGGAAGACCTCGAAGGGCAAATCGAAGAAATCGACGTTGAACATTCTCGATTCTGGTCACATGAACTTGCTGAAAGGGTGACCATGTTTGACTGGCGTTTTCAAGGAGGGGGCGCACAAAGGTAATGTAGAGAGATCTGGTCACGTAAGGGTCAGAGAATTCTTTGGACCATCGTTTGACAAAGCCAAGTGATGAGTTAGCTTTACGAATTATCTCATCGGTAATTTACTTGCCTATCGTACAATATTCCAAGATCGCGGAGAGATTGAACTATGGATATAGATTGACCATGGAGAAGGTAAAGGCGGGCAAAAGACACGTGGTGGTTACGTGATAAGGTAATGGATTGACATTTGGTGATATTGAGCTCTAAGCGATTTTGTAGGCACCAGTTCGAAAAACTATCAATTTCTTGTTGAAGGAGACAGTAGTCATGTGGTGAAGAGATGGCTTTGAAAAATTTGGTATCATCAGCGTACAGAGAGAGGGAAGAGTCTTTAATAACCCTCTCGACATCGTTCATGGTTAGAGTGAAGATAAGGGGACCTAGATGGCTGCCTTGCGGAACACCAGAGGTGGCCAAGAAGGGAGTCGATAAGATCGATCTGAAAGGAACTCTGTAAGAACGGTTTTCCAGGAAAGAAGATATCCATTTTAACAATATGGGTTCGAAACCGAGGGCAGACAATTTGAAGAGGATTAAGTTATGAGATATCTTGTCAAAAGCCTTACTAAAATCAGTTGCAATAACGTCGACTTCTTTGCCATTCTCTAAGGCAGACAGGGCGAAGGACACGAATTCGATTAAGTTAGTGGTAGTTGATCTACCTTTCAGAAAGCCGTGTTGGGCGGGAGAGACAAGAGACTTGCACTGAAAGCTTAAGGCTTCGTATAAAATACTTTCGAAAAGTTTGGGTGGATGAGAAAGTTTAGCAATGGGGCGATAGTTTGTTACTTCGTACTTTGATCCCTTCTTGTGTATTGGGGTTATGAAAGAGGTCTTCCAAATCTGAGGGAATTCTCCTAGTGATAGAGACAAACGAAGGAGATGAGAGAGGGGGAGGGAGAAAATGGAAGAGCATTTTTTAAGAAAAATGGCAGGGAGACCATCTGGGCCGGGTGAGAATTCATCATTAAGATTTTGTAGTTTATTTTCAGTTACAGACGGATCAAAAGGCAGGGACAGAAAGGAGCCAACGGAGAAATTAAGAAAGTGACTGAAGTAAGAGGGGTCTGGTTCAAAAGAGTTGTCGGCGAAGGATTGTTTAAAATAGGTGGCAAAAAAGTTGGCAATGGTTTGCGGATTAGTTGAAGATATGTTTTCAAAAGAGAGAGGCGGAGGGTAACCGTCAGATTTTTTTTATAGTTGACGAATTGAAAAAATGACTTAGGGTCGTTTATAAGTTTTGCTTGCGCGTTAATTAGTTGCCGCTGGTAGAGAGAGTTATAAAGATGATTGAATTGAAGGTAGGAACCGAGATAGTTCGAATAGTCCAAAACAGAATTGGTATGAAGGAAGCTGCCCATAACTTGTTTCTCTTTTTACGTAAGGCGCGAAGTTTGCGATTATACCAAGGGGGGGATGAAGATGAAGTTTTATGACGAGAAAAGGGGACATAAAGAGAAATAGAATTAAACATTTCTCTGTAAAAAATTGTGACGGCCTCGTTTAAGGATAAGTTAGCAAACTCAGAGGAACATCTACTCAGATAGGCATTTATTTTGCGGAAATTAGCTTTATGAAAGTCGTAAGAAGTGCGAAATGCAGGAGGTGTAGATTGAAGTGGAGAATTGAGGAAAAGTGAATGAAGAAGGGGAGGATGAAAGTTATCAATAGTCGACAGAGTTAGGGGACAAAGCGAGACTGAGGAGTTAATGGGATCAGTTGCGAATATAAGGTCTAATTGCCGTCCCATGTAATTTAAGACATTACTAACTTGACATAGACTTGAATCAGTTAGCCGATCTATGAAGAGACATTCCTTATTGGAGTTGGCATTTGAAGCGATGAAAAAGGATTCATCATCGGAAGGACTCCACTGCAGCAGAGGTAGATTAAAGTCGCCAAAAATAAGGATGTCATCGAGGGAATCAGATAGGTGAATTATTTGATCAATCGCGTCTATAGCAAGTTGGTAAGATTTGATAGATTGATTTGGTAGAATGTAACAACACATAACGTACAGGGATTGGTGTGGAAAAGTTATTTTTATTGTAACAAAGTCGACCTTAGAAGAGGAAGAAATGGCAATGAGAGAAGAGTCAAGGTCATTATGGATGGCCAGTAGCACGCCTCGAGAGGGAGAGTCAACCAAGGGTTGGGTAGGGTCGTCGTCACGAAAAACATTAAAAGTAGGAGGGAATAATTCTTGGCTCTTTATGTCGGGGATCAGATTGGTTTCAGTCAGAGCATAGATATCGAGAGGGAGAGCATGGGATTGGCGCAAAACAGCTTGGGTTTTCGAGCGTAAGCCTCTTACGTTCTGGTAGTAAAATGTAAGAGGAAGATTGTTGTGTTGAGAAGAAGAGGAAGGTGGTTGAAGTGCTGATGATAGTGGCAGTTTATGGACGAAAAAAATTGTTGTGGTCACTTCGGCTCCGTTGAAGATGTTGCGTTCTTTTAGAGTGTACGTAGTTGCCAAAAGCAGCAAGGTCATCCGCTACTTTTTGAGGAGACAAATTAAAAATCTCGTGGAACTTGTTATAGATTTTTTTGAGACTGTCTATTTCAATGGGGAGGCCTTCCTGCTGAATGGAAACCATGACTGAGTCAGATTTGTCATGAAGATACACGAGAAAGAGACGTATATTCTTGTAAACCTTTTTTTCTCTTAGTCTGGAGAGTGCATAACGACATTCTGTGGTGTCAATGGTTTGCTGTGTTAGTTTAACTAGAGGCGGTAAAACCGGATCAAGACTGGGAGCGGTGGAGGAAGAGATTGAAGAGAAAGGTGTATTAGTTGAGACATTAGATGTGGGGTTCAGAATATGAGAGCTAATAAAGGTAGGGTATTTGGCTCCAGTTGTGAGATTGAAATTAGGGAAAGAATTGGTAGTGAGAGCAGGTGGCGCGGAGGGTTGTAGCAGTTGAGAGGAGCCAGTGTGAGAAGTTGGGTTTAATTTAAAAGAAACTCGCTTGTGTATTGGCTTCGGTGGCGCGGCGACATAAAGTGCATTTAAAGAAGAAGAAAAAGACGTTGGTCTGCAACAAGTTGCGGTGAATTCACCGATCCTTTTCAACACTTACACGAGCGATCTCATAGGATCATTTCACCATGCCATAGCGTACGCAGACGACTTGATCGGGTGCAGATCAGGACCAAAAATCAAGCTCATTACACTTCTCTTGCAACGTGGCTTCGATAAGATTCAGAGATATTGCGATGACTGGAAGTTGATCTTCAACCATTCTTTTTAGGATGCCATTGTTTGGGGCCTCTAGGGATACCAGAAAGAATTGGCGAAAGTTCTCAATCG
Source organism: Pocota personata (assembly GCA_963082735.1). Taxonomy (NCBI): domain Eukaryota; kingdom Metazoa; phylum Arthropoda; class Insecta; order Diptera; family Syrphidae; genus Pocota; species Pocota personata. The sequence continues at coordinate 15,008,093 of OY720433.1, forward strand.
TTGGACTGCACGGACAGTCACTTGCTAGTCGAAATGTAGTCAGATACCTTGGGCTCTGGTTAGTCCAATATCTATATTTTAACCAATATATAGATGATGCTTTTGCCCTTACAAATAATTTTTTATAGCAAGCAACTCGATACAAGGGTAAAGGTAATTTGCTACACGGTCCTCATTCGGCCCATGCTCGTATTTGGACGTCCCGTGTGGTTCTAAGTGGAAGCAAGCTTGTTGGAAAAGATTCGGATGTTTGAGAGGGCTTGCCTTTTGGGATTCAAAAAAAAAAAAAAAAAAATAAAAAATTATAATACATAAATAAAAAAAAAAACAAAATAAAGTACGTATCGAATTACGTAAGGTAGAGTAAGATAGATTAAGGTAGAATAAGGTAGTATAAGATTTATTTTAAAGTAAGTTAATAAGTTTTATATATAAGAAAAAATAAAAAAATAGGTTCATGTACTAAGTTTTTTAATTTTATTAAACATTTTTCCTTAGTAATTGTTAACAGTAAAATAATTAAATTAATGAATAATTGAAAGACACAGTTTTAAGTATGAAGTTTAGCTTAGAGCATAGGGCCAGTAATTTAGAATAAGGTAGTTAAGTTAATTAAGCTAGTTTTAAGCGTTTTCTGTCTAGCATATAAGTTTAATGAATTGATAATAATAAAAATGCATTAAAAATGCAAAAAAAACCCTCACCAGATGCTTTAAACTGACGTTCCCAGTGACTAAGAGTCCATGCAGATCGTTAATTTGGCGGAGGACTGGAATGTTTTCAGGTCAAAGCAAAAATAATATAAGGAGCTAATTCGGACGTGAAATAGTGATGCTTCCTATAGAGATTTTTGTGAAAAGATCGAAACGCTTGGTGCAAGCAGTAGATTGGTAAAAGTTGTAAAAAAGGCAAGCCGACTAAACTGGAATCACTCAGGAAATCTGATGGTACCTTAACTGAGACGAAAGCAGAGATTTTCAGTTTTTTTGCTAGAAACTCACTTTCCGGGAAATCAGATAACAACTAGGACACAACACGGCCCCATCACCGATGCTGAGCTTGATCTAAGTCAGAAAACTCAGCCCAGCTGGTATACTAATTCCATCAGGTGTGGTAACGTGTGAGTCTGTCAGGTATGCAGTGGCATCATTTCCTGGCTTCAAGTCGCCGGGTACCGATGGAATATACCCATACATGCTGCAACAGGTTATAAAACAGCTGCTACCTACTCTGAAAATAATTTTCACTGCTGGACAGGCAGCCAGTTAGAGTAGTTTTTATACCAAAACTCGGTAAAGATGACTACTCACTCGCCAAAAACTTCAGACTTATAAGTGTGACTTTCTTCTTGTTGAAAAGCATGGAGAGACTATTTGAGATTTATTTGCGCAAAGTTGCTTTAAGGCTGCATCCTCTATCGGAGATGCAATATGCCTATCAGCGCGGAAAATCCTGCGAGAGTTTCAATTTCAATTTATTTAAATAATCATACACTTAGATACAAAATCCATTATTGTGGAGAGTTAAACAGTGGTAGTTTAAGAAGAGATTTAAAAACAAATCTAAAGACTAAAACCAATTAATGTAGAAAAATCCCTAGTGCCCTAGCCTTAATGTTAGCTTACTTCCTTACAAAACGACGACGTAAACCATTGATTTTCATATACACAGATGCTGCCTGAGCCCTCTCCTGAAGTTACCGATTCCCTGGCATCTCTGTAAATCGGCTGGAAGTGAGTTCCATAGTCGCACAGCATATACAAACAATTGTTTTTCGGAAGAGTTATACCTAAAGGTTGGCAAAATAAAGACTCGACTTCTTTCGGCAGATGCATATTCAAGTCTATGGTAAAGGTACTCCAAAATTGTATTTTATTTGAATTTGAAAAGAAAGACTAAAATGTTGAAATCCAAATACTCTTGGAATCCCATGCCAAGAAAATCTTTAACATATCCAGAAATATGCTCATGAGGGCGAACATTGTACACAAATCTCACAACGCTGTTCAATGCAACCCTTAATTTTCGAAAATTTCACAAAACACAGGGTGTGCTATAGCAACATTGGCAAAACCAAGGTCTTCACCAGAGTCGCTTTCACACCAGTTGGAAGACAGTAGCCAATGGTACAATGTGCGTAGACCACCTTGCCCACAGTAGTATCCACGAGATCGTCCCAGGTTAGATTTTGATTAAAGTTTAGCCCTAAGTTTTTTACCCGCTCAACATATTCAAGATGGACACTATCTACTTCTATAAGGGGAAAACAAGACACATCTACGCTGGTACGGCTTACAATGATAGCTTGGCTTTTGTCGCAATTGAGTTTAAGCCTGTTTGTTTGGTCCCTACAAACCACTTATCTTAAATCCTCATTTATACGCGAAGTCGCATCCACTATCAATCAGAGGGGGTAGCTGAGGTGTAATTGAACGTTGTCGGTGTACATCTGTACTTTACAGCTACATACATATGTAGGATGGAGGGCAAGTCGTTATTAAACAGAGAGTAAAGTAACGGTCCCATAATAGATCCCTGTGGTACCTTAGCCTTGGATTGGAGAAAGGCCGACACCTTACTATTGGATGAAACAGAATGAGTGCGATTTGCTAAATAACTTCTTATCAGTTTTAACGCAGTTACATCAAAGTTGAAGTAGTGTTTAAGTTTAAGTAAAGGAATCTCATGCGGAACTGTATCGAATGCTTTCGAGAAGTCGAACAGAATTAGTGAGGTAATATGATCCCTATCCATCGTTGAGTGAATCTCGTCAACCAGATTTAGCAGGGCGGCGGTGCAGCTATGTTGTTGTCTAAAGCCTGATTGTAACGGTAAAAGGAAATCGAATTGGTTCAGGTATGTATATATACGTATTTGCATACTCATCAGCTTCTCAAATAACTTGGAAATAAAGGGGAGTGTGGAAATTGGACGATGTTCTTTTTCTTTTGCGACCGTGCTTTTTAAATCCGGGATTATTTTTGAAATCTTCCAGGATTTCGAGTAAGCTGAGTAGGACAAGACGTTGTTGAAAATGTACGTCAGGGGAGACAGTACTTCGAAGATAATAGTCCTATAAAATGTTGGGTGCACGCAGTCCAAACCAATTGCATCCGATTTAATGGCAAAAACAGCTTTAAAGACATCCGGTAGGCAGAATCTACTAAATCCAAAATTGGTAGAAATTTCGGGAGTTAAAAGTGGGTTTATGGGTGAATCTGCATCAATAACATCATGAAAGCTACATGAGGTTGAAGCAGCAGAAAATTTGACTTTAAGGTCTCTGACGTCAATTTCATTATCATTCGCAGCCAGATTTTTTCCTATACCCAACTCTTTGACATTTTTCCATGATTTCTTTGTGCTTAGCCCTGACTTCAATTTAGAGGCAAAGAACTTCGATTTAGATAGTCGGATTTAAATAACAAAGTAGTTCTGCATTCGAACTCAGCTAAGTACTTAGGCATGACTTTAGACGCGAAGTTGCGCTGGAAAACTCATGTCGAGAAAAAAACATGACGAACTAAACATTCGATATAAAAAAATTTATTGGCTAATTGATTAATAAAATAAACTACTAAGCAAGTTCTAAAGCCAATATGGACATATGGCCTTCAGCTTTGGGGGTGCACAAGTAAGTCGAACCTACAAAGTATACAATGTTTCAAATTAAAGTACTACGCAATATTGTTAATGCGCCATGGTACATACGTAATGTTGATCTATATAGGGATCTAAAAATTGAAATGGTAGAGGGCGAGGTCAGGAAGGTCGCAAGAAGACATGAAGGTAGGCTTCGCAACCATTCTAATTTAGAAGTAGTCGAACTACTTAATAATAACAATCTAGTTAGAAGATTACGAAGAATAAAACCATTCGAACTAGTTAACTAGGAAAAAAAAAAAAAAATTGAAAGTAATATATAACATAATCATTTCAATAAGTGATTCAATTTTGGGAGTGAACCACTCACAGCTTTTATCACGAGGGACGAAGGTTTTTATAGGAACATGAGACTTAAACAGACTATTGACTGTAGATGTAAAGAAATCAACCTGATTATCGATAGAGCGCATGCAGTAGAGACTATTCCAATCCAAAGTCATTGCTTCATTTTTGAGGGAAATCAGATCGACCGACTTAAAGTCCCTAAAGCTTATTGTTTTCGTTTCAGTAGGCCATTCTAGAGAGATGTCGTAAAAGAGAGTAATAGGGTCATGATGTGTGAACCCGGGGATGTCGAGCTGTCGGTAGAAGTTTATTTGGTCTGATCTATTTACCAGAAAGACATCGAGGAGGCTTGAGTTTGTGGCGCTGAAATGTGTGGAGCTCAAGGAATTTACCGGAAAGAGATACAAAGAGTTTAAGCTATCTTTAAATTGGAAGTTATCATTAGCAAGGAGATTTATATTAAAATCTCCATAGACTATTAAATGGTTATAATTCAGTCCAATGTTTGCGAAGAGATTTGTGATGACAGTGGTATCTGTAACCTTTGGAGGCTTGTAAACAATGCAAAGTAGGCATTTGTCAAGACCACACAGAATTCCAATGAAAAGATATTCAATTCTCTCGCTGTCGTGTGATTTATAAATTAGCCTGCTTGGAATATTTTGCCTCATAAACACCGCGATCCCAAAAGAACGCCCGCCGTACATCTTGTAACACGCTAAACTAAATACTTTGTCAGAGTTAAAGCATGTTTCGGAGATGCAAATAACATCAACCTTACCTCCATCAAATATTAATTTAAATTCATTCCAGTGCTTGTTCAGACTTTGGGCATTAATATGGACAACGGATAAACCAGAGAAGATATTGCGAAAAACAACAAGTATCACATGCGTTTTCTGAAAGGATTTTTGTATATTGTGCGACAAAGATAAATCACTTCCAAATCCATTGTCTTCGTTTGAGTTCATGGTGAGGATAAAGATACTTGAGGAGATATCCAAGAAAAGAGTGCCTGCGCGAAAAAGCTTACAGCAGTTGAGACAGAAATAAACAATGGTTCACTGAGACTTAACATGAGAAATATTGGATTACAGAAGGTATTAAACGAAAAAAGTTTACAAAGTAATGAGGTAGCTTATTTAGGGAGACTAACATATCAATAGGAGATAAATTAGGGACAAATAAAGAGCTAAGTAAACATAAAAAAGATTTAAATTGTAAATAGTAAAACGATAATAAAAATAAAAATTAATAAATTAGAAGTAAGCATACAAATAATTTAAAGTTAAATAGATAAATAAGAAAGAAATTACTCTTAAGAAGTTCTGGAACCTGATGATAGATGTTTCTCAACTTGAGAAGCTCTGGAGTCCGATGACAGGTGGTATTCATTTTGGGAATGTCTGGTGTCTGTTAACAGATGCAACGGATCAACAAGGGCAACTTCGTCAAACTTTCCGGGGCTGTCAATTAACACGGCGCGTGAATCCCTTTTCTGTTTAATGTAAACAAAACCGCGTTTAGTATGGGCAGAGAAAATATGACGCTCGCGTTTGTGTTTAAGTGCTTAGTTAAGTCTCTGTTGCATGGTGTTAGGCACTCGTGTAAGTTGTGCTTTCATTCGATTTAAAAGCTACATCGCGAAGGCAAATTTATCGGGAGTGATTTCGTCGGAAATTGAAAATCCCTTTGAGTACCAAAGCCTTGTCGTGTGCTGAAAAAAAATTCACAATAACTGAGTCAGTGTTCGGTTTTATGCGGAAAATTCTGGTGATAGCTGGCGGTTGTATATCAGTCGAGTGCAGTGATGGGCAAATACCCGGTAAATACCCTTTGAGGGTAAATACCCAGGGTATTTACCCTCAAAAAACGGGTATTTATTTTAAATGAGAAAAATGTGTTCATTGTGTGCTTTGTTTTTATTTAATTAGATTTAAAAAAGAAAAGGAACAATGTAAACAAAAGAATCTTTGAATTTGAATTAATCTGAGTCGCTTGAATTAGATAGTAAACTTATTAAATGTTCGTCCATAAAATGCTGGGTATGTTAGGATTGGTTGAGTAACTGCAACTTGGTTTATTAACTTCTGATGTTCTGGGTATGTTGACATTTTCTTGAACTGGAACCTGGTTCGGGTCTGCTACAGCTTGATGTGTTGTTTGTGCATGCAATTCAATGCTCCAATTATGAGATATGCATGTCAACTTGCCCACCCGTTCTGTGGTAAGGCGATTTCGTTTCTTATTGTGAATCCAACTAAAAGTACTACAGGAACGTCTTAATGTCTCTAGCGAGGGAGGAAACCTCGTTGACGGCCAATGTCTGTAAGCTCTCTAAGGAGAATACGTAGCTCCCCCACCGAGTTTTGCTTGGAAGTTTTAGGGAAATTTGTATGCCCTTTTCTTTATTTATTTTATTAAGGAACGCACTAAGCACTTGACTATTTTTTATTGTTTTCACTATCATCGTTGCTTTCTCTATCACACTTTTTACAGGAGAACATTTGATAATATCATTGCAACATAAATGCAATGCAGCCCAGTGGAACAATATGATTGTAATTGTCTTTCAGTAAACGAAAAGCTTTCTGCATATTTGCGGCATTACCTCCGATTACAACAAAAAATTTGTCCGCTTGACATTTTTCGATTATAATTTGCATTTGCTCCTGTAGGTATTTTCCCGTGTGCTTTTTATCTTCAGTTATTAAAAAAGTCAACAAAAACTGGGTCAGTCTTAGATATAATAAAGTTTATAATGCCTTCGTTGCGGATATTACTCCAACCATCACACTGAAGATGTAAATGTTGTGCATTGTGTAGTTGGTCTGCAATATTGCATTTTACAGCGTTGTATTTCTTCTTCCAGGTATTTTGTGGCTAACTTCTTTCTTGATAGCAATTTCAATGATGGTTGTAATTGTCCGAAAAATGAAATCCACAAAGGATGTTCAACCAGTGATAAAGGAGAGTCACTAACATATATGGCTCTTGCTAACGTTTTATTCAACGATTCCTAAAATATATATAAAATTTATCAAATTAGAAAACCTACATACAAAACAAATGTAAATATTTTTATTAATGAAATGCTTACGTTTTCACTTTTTGATAATGGCTAGGATGTATTTGATGATTTAGCATTTGATTGCTCACTGTCTAGGCTGGGAATTGTATTGCTATCGCAGGAAGTTTAAAAGTTTCACTATTTATAATATTTTTTTATGTTAGCCGGGCATTTAAAGCAGCTTATCAAATGTTTTGTTATTTTATTTATGTTTGGATAATAAGTCTTTCCGCAAAACTTGCATTTAGCCAATTTATCCATTTTATCGAAATATTTCCACACCACACTTTTATTTCTTCCAATTTTTTTTTTTTTTAGCTTTTTATTAATTTTAATTCATTTATATTTACATGCTAGACAAAAACGCTTAAAACTAGCTTAACTATCTTAACTACTTTTTATTCTATCTTACTGGCCCTATGCGGGCGCTCTAAGCTAAACTTAATCCTTAACTATGTCTTTCGACTTAATCTATTACTTATTACTATTTTATTTACGAACAATTATGACTAAGAAAAATTTGATTTTGAGAAAAAAAAAACTTAGTATCAGAACTGCTTATTTTTGTTATCTTATAAATAAAACTTAAAAGCTACCTTAAAAATAAATCTTAACTTAACTACTTGCATATTTTTTTTTTTTTTTTTTTTTTTTTTTTTTTTTTTTTTTTTTAATATATATATATCCAGGTGCTGCGCCTGCTTTAAAATACTAAACCTACACTTATACTACCAAACTCTAGGCACCTATGTAAATATGGCGTACTAGGCACCTACCCCGGATCGAAAGGGATCGACGAGGGAGCTCCCTCTAGTAACCACCAAAATTGCTGGTGCTGCTTACTTACATCTATAACATCGCGCCGCTATACCGATCTACTGAATCGGACACGCTCCTCAGTGCTCTGTGCGACGTCTCGGTTGTAGTTGAGCCGCCTGTCCACAGTTGTCCGGGCAACGTGGAAGATTAACGGCACCGCTGATTTATCCTGGATCAGGCCTGCCTGATCGAAATAGAGGAATGCTTCTGGAGGGACAAAGCCGTTAAGGCGCACCCTCTCATGGTACCTATGGTTGGGGTAATAAGCCCCGAAGATCAGGTTATTCATCGAGGTCATTGCTCTTGCAATGTGCCTTCGAGTCATCTTGACCAGGAAATTGTCCACTCTTATCAGATCCGCCCTGTTGTATAGGACCTCATTAGAATAAAATTTGTTGTACTGAGACTCTGGTGTTCTGTACAAGTGAAGGCAGGCCCGAAGACAGGCCCTCTCAAACACTCGAATCTTTTCCATCCTACTTGCCCCTATGTTGAACCACACGGGACATCCATATGCGAGCATGGGCCGAATGAGGGCCGTGTAGCAGATTACCTTTACCCTTGCATTGAGTTGCTTGCTATAAAAAAGTCTCTTTGTAAGGGCGAAGGCAGCTCGGGCTCTGGCTAGAGCAGCATCTACATGTTTGTTAAAATATAGATATTGGTCTTGCCAAAGTCCAAGGTATCTGACCACGTTTTGACACGCAAGTGGACGCCCGTGTTGTCCAATTATAGAGAACTTTCGCCAATTCTTTCTGGTATCCCTAGAGGCCCGAGACAACGGCGTTCTGAATAGAATGGTTTCCGACTTCTGAAGGTTGATCTTCAACTTCCAGTCGTCGCAATATCGCTGAATCTTGTCGAAGTCACTCTGCAAGAGTGTTGCATTGACGTCGATCTTAGGTCCTGATCTGTACGCAATCAAATCATCTGCGCACCCTGTTGCAGACCATTTTTAAATTCGAACGTCCCAGCAGAAGTCACATCGCCATTTTTCACAACGAACTTTCTACTGGTTAGCATATTAAGCAACATGTACAGCAGTGGTTTGCTTATGCCCAACCTGCTCAACTTGTAAAAGAGCCCTTCCAACCATACGGTATCGAAGGCCTTCTCCAAGTCAATCAGGCAGGCACCCGTGCATTGGTTCTTGCTTTTGTTCCATTGGATATCAGATACCAGTTTAGACGCGGCATGTATCATGCCCCGCCTTGAAACCGAATTGGTTATCCGGAACTATATTATTGTCCTCAACCCACTTAATCAAGGCTCTATTGATCACTTTTTCGAATACCTTGCTGATATTCGGAAGGAGACTTATCGACCGGAGATTTGCCGGATTGGAGGTGTCCTTTCCCCTTTTGGGGATCGGCTATACCACTGCTGTTTTCCAATACTCTGGATAATGTGCATTATTCAGTGCATTATTGAACAGGGTGGCGTAAATTTCCACCGCTTCTAGAGGAAGATGTCGAAGCACAATGTTCGATATTCCATCGATTCCCACTGATTTCTTCTTTCTCAGTGATGCGAAGATCGTTTGGAGTTCTACCTTCGATATGTACGGGGGGTGAACCCTTTCATTGGCGATGGCATTGTTTGCCAAGTTTTCGTCATTGAACCCGGTAAAACCAGTATTCTCTGATCGCCAGTGCTCTATATCATTTCGAAGGTAGAAGTTGTGCATAAAGACTCTATTCTCCAGGTCGTGGTTCAGGCGAATGCTAGCATTTACCTTGTACACATCCTCGAAAATAGTTCCAATGGCCTCCACCTTCTCCTGCGGATCTTCGATCACAAAAAGTCGTCATCATCGACAGCGTCCCTTGGATCTATTCCTGCTGCTGTAAGTAAGCGTTCATTGTTCGTTGTTCGGGGGATTTTCAGACACGGAAGTTCGTTGACATCGTTCCTCCGAAATATTTTATTAATCTGGGGGAACATACTCGGGTTATCAGACTTGATAGCCAGAATCTTGTTTCCCCAGTGCAAATTAGCCGACCGCCTATAATTTGCTCTAATTAGTATTTGGAGGTTCTTTATCAATGATTTCAGCGTCCTAACCTCCGAGTTTTGTCTGTCTGTAAACTGTCTATACAAGTTTTTTAGTCTTGTAAGCAGTCTACTTTTTTGTACGTGCAGTGCGTCGATTGTTGCATTGCGGAACACGTTTTCAGTTGGTCGATACCTAGGTATCGTACTGTCCATTGTTCGTTTGATTGTCTCGTCCATTTGTTTAAGGTACCTGTCAATCTCCTCGTTTGACAGATTTCTATTCGACGGTGGGTAGAGCGAGTTCGAGGAGAGTGCTCTTGCCAAGTCTCGGGAGAAGCGAGTCCAACGAGTCCTACTGTAGTTGTAGGTGTACGTTTGAATAAACTCTTCCAATTCCGCAATTTCGTTGGGAATCGCTATTTCGGCACTCAGTCCGCAATGGTCACTGTCATACACAAACGTGCTCAGACAGTTTATCGTTTGTCGGTCCACGTTGGTCAGTTGTAACCGTTCGTCAAAAAGCAGTAGATCCAGATAGGAGCCGCTTCTATGAAACGACGGACTATCTGTAGCCTTCAAATCGAACCGAAACTCAACATTATGTTGACCCCACCAATTGAATAGTGAGTTTCCTCTAGGACTTGGTGTATTATTTCCCCAATCTCTATGCTTAGCGTTTAGATCTCCGGCCATGAGGAAATAATTCTCCCCCGACTCCAGCCTTAGGCATCGAAACAATGTCTCGAGCTCTGACATAAATAAAGTAGATTGAGCAGCTTCAGCAGCGTAAAGCGCTACCACATACATACGTCTTCTTTCCACTACGGAGAGGGATGTACACAATACACGCTTCCAGCCCCTGGAACCTTCGCACTTCACTACTGTACACGGCCTTATACCTAAGTTCTTTACGAATGAAGATCGCTACACCTCCTCCTTGAGTGGAGTTGGGTCGGTCCCTTCTTTCTATATTATAGTTTTTATGCCGTAACTTGCGTTTCTGGGTTAGCTTAGTTTCGCTAACCAGACACACATCAGGGCTTTGGTGGTCGAGTAACTTGTAGAGCGATTCTTTTCGTTCGATCCTAATCAATGAGTTTACATTCACCGCTAGAATCTTCAAGGAATTTTCAGTCGCGGTCCTACCCATCACGATTGAAAATGCGTTAGGCTAGGCAGAGCGCGTAGATCCTGTTCACACGGGTTGCCTGTTCTTGTAACTGGCGCTGTAGCTGCCCCATCTGCTCCTGGATAGAGAGCAAGATAGTCAGCAAGTCGCCTTGTGCCTCAGGTGCCTTAGGCACTGGGGCCTGTGCAGCTACATTCGTTTTTTGCTGTACCGTGGTTCCCCCACCAGACGCCATTTGGGCGTAGGTGATTTGGGGAGTAACGGTTGCTTTTTGAACAAGAACTGGTGGGACTTTCACTGTACTTTTCTGCTTACGAGCCAGATTTGCTGTTTTAATGCTTTGAAACTCAGGACAACCCCGATAGTTTGCTGTGTGTCCCGAGTTCTAGCATAGCACACATGTGAGCTGGCCCTTATCTGCCACTCCCTCCTTACCTATAGCACATTCCTCCGTCTTGTGATTCTGTCCACATTTCACGCATCGAGGCTGCATATCGCAGTTCGACGCGGCATGCCCGAACCTTTGGCAGCGAACGCATTGAATAATGCTTTCGCTGCGCTTTAATTTATCCCATGAGACAACCTGGTAGTCTATGACTCTGATACTCCTTAGACCATCCAGTTTGCTATCGGGCGACAGCTGAACCAGGAAGAACGGTAGTTTCCGCTTCTCCCTTTTGGCCCTTGCTGTGGTGAAAGGCTTAACCCCTACAAAATTGAGACCGTCGCACTTAATTTTTTGGAGCGTCTTAAGGAGCTCCTCCGGCTCGGTAGACGGTTCCATCCCTTTCAGTAGCATCGTTTGCAACTTTTCCCCCTTCGGGGTGAAAGAGAAAAACTCCGTCGTCGAGTCCCTTAACAGATTCTTAATTTTATTGTGCTGCTCCACCGTATTGCACTGGATGGAGTGTCTACTATCATTGTACCGTTTAATTATAAAGTTATTGCTTATGACCGACTTATTTCTTCCCATATTAAATAAAAAAAAAACTATAATCACTAGAGAGAAGACTGCACCAATTGCAATAATAAACTTATGTTTACTAACGTTTCTAAAACCAAAACAGATAAATATATATATATATATACCCACTGCAAAAGGGGTTATTTTTTATACCTACCTTGGCACATCACTAATTACCAAATGTAATAAAAAACCATATATGTATACATATATATGTATATCTCACTGCAAATTTGGTTATTTTTTTATACCTAGTTTGGTATATCACTAATTACTAAATGTAATAAAAACCCATATTTGGGTGGGTAAATATAGTTTTGGGTAAATACCCGGTACCCTTTGATAAATACCTATCGAGTAGGTGTACAAAATTTGCCCATCACTAGTCGAGTGGCACAATGATTTGAAGGTGGTTTTGAGGGACTCGTTAACAAAAATGGTATTCCAACCAGAACAGCATCAGTCGTGATGTTTTTCATTTGCTATATTCGAGTTGTGTTTTTTTTTGTGCAACTTCGGAGACGGTGCAGTGTTTTGTTGAAGTCGTCGTTTCAAATTCTCAACTTCCAATTGCAACTGGCTGATGTTTCCTGATTAATCATCGAATACAGAAACGCGACGTTTTAATGCATCAACGTCCTGGTTCAGTTGTGTAAATTTTTTGAGGTTTCTTTCAATTGTTGTGATCCTCGACAACAGGTTTTCCTCCATTGTGTCAAGTCGGCTAAGAATCAGTTCAATCTTTTCTAACAGTTTACATAAGTTTTCTCTGCCTGACGCCACGGATTTGGTTAATGAAAGGTCCGTTTTTGATTTAATTTGTGATGGGGAAGGTGGTGAGTGTGTCAATAACTGATTTTGTAGCTGACTCTGTAAACGCGTGACTTTTTTCTCGGACATTATGGTGCTCTTAGATTGCGGCTTGTTGACTTAAGAGAGAACAATAACAATTGCGCGAATAACAAAGAACAATTTAATCTATATATTGTAATATGCGAGCTACGGCTCGAGTAGATAAAACGATATTCTGTGAAATTTATTTCTTTATTTTCTAGTCTATAGAACAATTCAAGTTCACACTATACTATTCTTCGCACACTCCTTCCTTACAAGACCTCTTTCTTCTCAAATCACTTTATCTCCTTTCAATTACTTAATTCACAAATCCAAACTAATTACTTCTTCTTCAACTTTCAATTTATCACAAAATTACAACTTCGGCTGTTATCACTTTTCCAATCTCCTCGTGCGGTTCAAAACCAACTGCCTGGTCTCGATCGCCATCTGTCCTTATATAGCAGAAGTTTCTGATAGCCAGAAACTTCTAGCAAATTCTTCGACCACTGGAACAAGAAAATTCTTATTTAATAATTCCAAGATGACAATCATTTCTTGCAGTTATAATTCTCTCTTATCCGTGACGTCGTCTTAGACATCATCCATCTCTTATCGTGGGCACGAACTGTGGAGACTAACCGCAGACACGAACCTCGAATGAAAAGACACTTCGGAACAAAATTATGCCAGAATGAAAAGACACTTCAGAATGGGTTGTAGGAGCGTAGTTATTATTATGTTACAATATATATATATATACAATATAATTAAATTTTCACGACTTATGCACGAAAAACTCTCGACTAACTAATGTTTAACAAGGAAAACCAGTTGGCGGGGCAGTTTGTTAATTATTGCACAGTGGTTAGACGTTCTGCGGTTATTCTAAAAGAGTTTATTGCTTGAAAGTGAGCCGGCTCAGGAAACACGTCTATTCCATTCAACAGATATTACTCTTGTACAATGTGACCTTTAACTGCATATGTAATTCTGCTACACAGCAGGTGTTGTGGATTAAAACAATGCTAATGAACAGAACTTTGGTCGTGGATGCGAATTGTGGCTGATATGTAATGGCAAGGGTCAACAGGGGCCGTCTGCAAGGTGTCGTTCTATCTCCATTCCTAAGGTGCATTTTGGTCGATTCTCTGTTGAACACTCTCAATGGTTCGAACGTCTACGGTCAGTCATTTGCGGATGATGTTGCCGAACTTTCTGTCGGGTCTTACCTAGAAACTGTCTGTGCTAACGCGCAAATGGCTCCGGATATTTTTTTTTATATAATTTGCGCGCGCCAAAGGGGATATGAATACCCTTATACTAGAGAGAAAAAAAGATTGGTGTAATGGTTTGAAACTCTATTGGTATTAAATTTCAGTTATTTCCAAGGGTGGCATCCAGATAACTGGGGAGTGTTTTTGATTTATTGTTATTCTCTTTGCTTATGATACAGCTGAACAGCTGTCAGGTGGAGTGAGGGAAGGGGCGCCTAGTATAGCAATCGTAGCAGCAGAAAAAAAGCGGCAAAGGTCAGTTAACTCTGTCCTCACCTGGATACTCACCCATATATCTCCAACGGTGGTGAAGGCCACTACGTAGGAGATAAAAACAACAGCTTCGCCGTTTTAGCAGCTTCTGAGTCCGAAGACGAAGACGAAGAAATAGAAAACCTGAATAGCAACATCAGACATTTGCAACAAAGGGTGCTTGCTATCAAGGCCAAGGAAATGGCCAGAAGGGAGAAGGAGCGGCAGCAAGAGCTCCAACGTGTTTAGCAATAGCAAGAGCACCAACTATCATAAAGTAAGAGCAACAAATAAAGCAGCCGCAACTACAGCAGCAGAAGCAGCAGCAACATAACAGCAGGAGAAACAGCAACAACAACCGCAGCAGCAGCAGAAACTGCAGACACCGCAGAATCAAATAACGCAGTAGAAACAGCAGCAACAACAACCGCAGCAGAAACAACAGCCACAGAAGACGACTACAAAGACGAGGGTGCCGCCAATCCCTACAAAATTGAGTTTAAGGATACCATGAACTATGTAGGTTAGGTTAGGTAACTGGGTGCTCTTGTTAACAGAGTTGTCAACAGCTCACTTAGACCACTATGAGTCCATTGTGCCCAATATTTAGAACCCTGGGAACCTAACAATTTCAATCTTCGATCGCTAGGCTAAACCACTCAGATAAATATATGAATCTCAGGAGTTTTCTTAGCTCAATGCTATCTAGTTCATCCAGCTCTGAAAAGAAGTATCTGCCAAAAGCACGGCTTCTTTAGCTGGACAGTCACACAGGAGATGATGAACGGATCCTATTTCCTCTACGTCCCTGTAGCTTCTACAGTAGACGTTATGAGGTAACCCTAGCCGTGCTGCGTGATTTCCTATCACACAGTGTCCTGTCACGACGCCAACAGCTATGCGGATATCCCTTCGACTTATTTCTATAAGATTGATAGATCTCTTTTTGCCGTAGACTGGCCATAATAATTTGGCTGTAGCGCATGTATTTAATCGACACGAGTACTCATTAGCTTCCTCATTAGGCTCGATGTCTATATCCCTGTATAGGGTGCTGAGCGGTACACTAGCCTCGGAAAGGGCCCGCGAAGGGCTTATAAGTGAACCTCCTCTGGCTAGTTCGTCCGATTTTTCATTACCGGAGATATCCATGTGGCCCGGTACCCAGCACAGGGTCACCATGTTTTACGAGCTCCAGTTTCGGCTGCCGCGTGCCCGCAATATATGTTAAGTGGAAGAAGATTCAGTATTGTTTCCAGAGCTGCTGTCGGTGTTGATCTCATCGATTCCGTCACCCCCAGACAGCCTGCCCGTCGAATCTTTGTAACGCTTTCAAGTTGGTATTTCTTCTCGAGCGTTTTCCACCAGACAATCGAACCATAGGTCAAAATGGGTCTTACTATCGCAGTGTAGAGCCAGTGTACCACTTTAGGCTTAAAACCCCAAGATTTCCCGAAGACTCTCCTGCATGCATATAGTGCAACATATGCCTTCTTGATTCGATTATCAATGTTAGCTTTCCAGTTTAATTTGGAATCCAGTATTACGCCGAGATATTTTGCAGTTATTTGAGGTATCAGCTCGACACCATTCATACGAGGGTAGTTGTATTCTGGTATCGACCTTCTCCTCGTGAATAGCATTAGCTCGGTTTTCGCCGGATTCAGTTCCAGACCCCTGCCATTGACCCAATTATTCACTAATTTTAATGCATAATTGAGTCGCTCGCTGAGTATCGGGAGTTACTTTCCTAATACCAAGATGGC
Source organism: Pocota personata (assembly GCA_963082735.1). NCBI lineage: Eukaryota > Metazoa > Arthropoda > Insecta > Diptera > Syrphidae > Pocota > Pocota personata. The sequence continues at coordinate 15,024,150 of OY720433.1, forward strand.
AACATCATCGGCATAGGCCGCTACGTTGAAACCATTCCTTTCAAGTGAACTATGTAAAGCAGCCAATGGTAATAATTTCTATATTAAAAGACTGGATCTATGATAGATAGGCATGCTATCCACTGTGGTATAGTGGAACAGTACAAAAAAAAGAATAAAAACATGTTTAGGGACTCGACGACGGAGTTCTTCTCCTTCCCCGAAGAAAGGAAAAGCAGCAAACCATACTGCTGAGGGGGATAGAACAGTCTACCGATCCGGAGATGCTCATTAAACTGCTTAAGGAAAAGGAGTGCGACGAGCTCCAATTCGTAGGTGTCAGTTTCTCAGTAGGGCGCAATTATCAAAGTTTTTGGTTTTGTTATATAAAATTTTATTGATGCATTCCCAAGTTTTACTGGTGTTGTGTAAGTTTTCTGCAAATTGTTTATGAAAGTAGTTTTGTTTTTTATTTCTTTTTAATTTTGTAAAATAATTTCGATATTATTTATATTGTCGTATAAGTAGTTTGTTATGGGGATCCTTGCGAAGCTTTGTATACCAGAAGTTTTTGGTGTGTCCAACTTGTTTAAGGTTGTCGTCCAACCAGGGGGTCGACGGTGTGTGGTCTTTATGCTTAATCATTTTGGTCGCTTTATTTATCTTGCTCGTGAGATTGGCAATGAAAAAGTCATACATGTTTTTGCAGGAGGTAGTTGTATTTAGTTTAATTGGCTCCTGATTTATAATTCTATTTAGTTTGGCGTAATTCAGAGTTCTGATTTTATTTCCTTGTTGCTTTTTTGGGACATCTATCAATTCTGGTTCCTTAATCTCAGATATAATCACATTGTGATCGAAGTAGTCAATCTTAAAGAAATGGGAATGGATTTTAAGTAGAGGGTTGTTTGTGAAAAAATGATCGTTGTTGCTTTCTAATCTGCTTGAAATTGTTTTGTTACATAGATAAAAACCATTCATTCGCAGGGTGTTCAAGTATTTCGTTGTAAACATTTCATTCTGGTTAAAGACGTTTAAGTTGAAGTCACCAATTATGAAAGTGTTGTGCTTCGATGTTTTTTGTAAACATTCTTCCAAATTTCTTAAAAACTTTTCTTTGATTGGCAACACCTTCAATGGACTTCTGTAAACACAAACAACTTGTAATATCGAATGTTTCGTTTTTATTTCCACACAACATATGCTATATTCGTCATCACTTCTATTAAGTATTTGGACGTGTTCATGTTTATTGTTGACAAAGATAGCACAACCACCACCTTGTTTTGCAGGTCGACAAGAACAAATTTTTTCATAATCTGATACGTTATAGAACCGCTGATCATACTCAGTGAGCCATGTTTCACTCACACAGATAATGTCAATTTCACAGCTGATTTGACGCAACAGTATTTCCATTTCGTCAATTTTATTTCTCAGAGAGCGAGCATTGACATATAACAGTTTTATTGTTGTGGAATTAAATGTTATCATTCTGATGTCGTCATTAAGTGTATTACGTGGGTGGAATATTGTATTATGATTACATGACATTTTCAAGTGATGAACTGTTATGTATTTGTAGGATTTTGCTCGTAGGAGTGCGTCGAACCAGCACTCTTCCATCGGTGACCCACGCAAACGCTATATTGCCATCTCTCTTTAAATCTCTCGCTTTTTTAAACCCATAGCTGTAATGTCTAGTCAAACGTTCTTCCATGTAAATTGGTTCTTTATTATTGTTTTTGAATATTGTGTTATTGTCAACATACTTTTTTTCTCGGTTTGCTGCTCGGTAAGCTTTAATTATTTTGCCGCGTGTGCATTTTTCTTTGAATTCTATTGCGATCTTTTCTATTTGGACTATTTCATTTCGGTCGTTCTGAAGAGAATTTTTGAATCGATAAGCCTCCTTAATGTCGGTTGTTTTGATTTCGGTGTTAAGATAAGCTGCCATTTTTACAACAACATCTTTCAAATTTTCGTTTTCGCATTTTTGGATACCCGATAAACAAAGTTGGTGGCTTAATAGTGATTGTTTCTGTTTTTCATTTTTGTTTTTAAAAGCTTCAAATTCTTCTCTGATCAGTGCGATTTCATTTTGGAGTGTTGTGTTTTCTTCTATCAATGTATTAGTTAAATTTGTGTAATCTTGTACGGTTTTCTTTATAAGGCAAAGTTCCGTTTCAATAATTTTTTGATTACTTAAAATTTGTTCGCATAATTCTTTGTTAGTAATATTATCTGTAAATGTGGTACGTACGTTTTTCCCCGGGCTATTGCTTGAAGTTGTAGAATCGTTGGACTGTTGCATTCGTTGAGGGGTAATGCTGCTGCGACGACGACCCCTGGAGGATTTGCACTTGGCACAAAACCATATCAATTTGTCCTTCAGGATCTCTCCAAGTTTTTGCTTTGTTAACCCAGTGCAAATGGGGGTCGAATTGTATGGTTTTTTGCACTCTCCATCGCAAAATATTACGTGTCTTCCAGGCAAATTCACTACTTTGTTGCACTTGTTACAATTTGATTCCGATTTGGACGCCATGTTGATTGGTTGTTGATTATACAATGTGATCGCTGCTAAAGGTTCCCCTGCACCGGTTCGGGCACGCCGCGTTGAACTGCGAAATGCAGCCTCGATACGTCAAGTGTTGAAAGAACCACAAAGCAGAGGAATGCACTCTGGGTAAGGATGGAGTGGCAGATAAGAGCCAGCTTTTGTGTGCTTTATGCAGGAACTCGGGACACACCGCAAATTATCGGGGTTGTCCTAAGTTCCAGTATATTAAGAAAGGAAATCTGGTTCGTCAGGAGAAGTTCGTAGTGAAACGTCCACCTGCTCCAGTTCAAACACACGCCTAACGCACCACCAGTCGTAATGAGTACGAACATGGAGGAGCAATCCTTGAAGATCCTTGCGGTGAATGTGAATTCACTGATTAGGATAGAGCGAAGAGCCGTATTGTTTAGGTTGCTAGAAGACCAAACCTTTGATATGCTTATGGTTAGCGAAACAAAGCTATCCCCGAAGCACAAAATGGGGACAATAAACACAATATTGTCGAAGAGACCGTCCCAACTCCATACAATTAGGAGGTGTTGCGATCTTCATACGCAAACAACTGCAATTTAAAGTAATGTACAGCGGTGAAGTGCGAAGGTTCCAGGTGCTGGAAGCGTGTATCGTGTGCATCGCTCTCCATAGTGGAAAGAGGACAGCACTCTAAGCAGCAACAACCGCAACAGCAGCAGCAGAAACAACAGCAACAACAACCACAACCGAAGACGATGACAAAAGCGAGGGTACCGCCAATAAATACGTACAAGATTGAGCTTATAGACACCATTAAACTATGTAAGTCGGTCATAGGCAACAATTTTTCTATTAAACGATTAAATGAAGACAGCCACGCTATCCACTGCAATACAGTGGAACAGTATAAAAAAAATTAAAGATTTGTTAATGGACACAACGATGGAGTTCTTCTCCTTCACCCCGAAGGGGGAAAGCTGCGAACAATGCTGCTGAGGGGGATAGATCCGTCTACTGATCCGGAGATGCTCATTACGCTGCTTAAAGAGAAAGAGTGCAATGAGCTCGAATTCGTAGGGGTCAAGCCATTCACCAAAGCTAAGGTAAAAAGGGAGAAGCGGAAACTGCTGTTCTTCCAAGTTTAGATTTCACCCAATAGCAAACTGGATGGAGTTCTTCTCCTTCACCCCGAAGGGGGAAAAGCTGCGAACAATGCTGCTGAGGGGGATAGATCCGTCAACTGATCCGGAGATGCTCATTCCGCTGCTTAAAGAGAAAGAGTGCAGTGAGCTCGAATTCGTAGGGGTCAAGCCATTCACCACAGCTAAGGTAAAAAGGGAGAAGCGGAAACTGCTGTTCTTCCAAGTTCAGATTTCACCCAATAGCAAACTGGATGGTCTAAGGAGTATTAAAGTCCTAGACTACCAGGTTGTCGCATGGGAGTTGGTGTTGCGATCTTCATATGCAAGCAACTGCAATTTAAGGTAGTGTACAGCGGTGAAGTGCGAGTGTTCCAGGTACTGGAAGCGTGTATCGTGTGCAACCTTCTCCATAGTGGAAAGAGGAAGTACATGATTCCACTCTATGTACCTGAAGCTACTCAATCTATGTTATTTATTTCAGAGCTCGAGACAGAGCTCTCCCCTTCTCTCTCCTCGCCAAACGGGTTCACCAAGTACCCGAGGCATGCGAGGTGGAAGTGGCAAAGCTAGCTTGCCCACCCTTCGTGTCTTGTGACGTAGAGGAAGTCTTAGTAGTCACGTTACGTCGTCATTGTTCGTAGTCGTCCTGTCTTGTCACCGTTCATCTACAGAAGGACGTTAATTTGGCAAAATTCCTGCAGTGGCCTGATTTGTTTTTCGGTTTTGGCTCACTGCCTATTGATAAAAAAAAATGTATGTGGTTCACCTAAGACCCTGAGCTTTATTTTACCTACCTCTGCGATTTTCTTTTTGTCTTTACGCTCCTGCGTACCCCTTCTTCTGTGCCTGCTTCCCAGGTATTTCTTGCACGGTACGCTTCCGAGTTTATCTAACTAGGGAAATTGTTCTCTTTTATTACCTATTGTTACATATTCGTATTATCCTGTGCCAAACTCACCTCAAAAGGATCGACAGAAGAAATAAGCTCTTTACAGTGGGTCTTCGTCTCACTGTATATTAGACTACAAAAAAAAAATCTTCTATCAGCTGTGACGACCAGATGTTCGTACTTGACTTTGTAAAATGATCTCCTTAGGGTCGATGCTCGAAGCACAGATATAAAAAATGAAGCATATTTTTATAGTGGCAGACAACGTGGTAGCAGACAAATAGCTTTCAGAATCAGTACAACAAATAAAGCTTTTTCTTTTTCCTCACTCCGTTCGCTCGTGTGGGAAAAGTTCTTTTTCTCATCGTGTGTTGTGACATGCAAACGAACGAGGTGAGGAAGTGTAAAAGGGTATGCGGGAAGGGGAATGAAGATGCATGACGGTGTGATTTCCATACCACCGCAGCAAAAGAATAAATTGCCATGAATGGAAGTTTTGCAAACGCGTATGCGTTGTATATGAAAAGTTGTAACTGAAGGGCGGGAAAAGTCAATCATTTCGTTGCACTTTGAATGAATTGCCTGAAAATTATTTAAATTTCCTAAAAAGGAACAGTTAAATACGATGAATGGCTAGCTTTAGCAGAGGAGTCGCGGGAAAACATAAAAAGCCTTAAAATGCCCTATATATGCAGCAAACATTTTAAGAATGCCTTTATTGGAAAAAAATATAAAAAAAAAAAAATGCTTACCCTTTTCTCTTATTAAAACGAAGTGTTGCTATATCTGATGACGAGTTCATTTGTTTTGATCCAACGAGAGTTAAGGTTACATATGAAAACTGCAATAAATTAGTACTCGATTCGAATTATGTTACAGTAGAAGAGCTAAACTTGTCTTCAAAAAGGTTACCAAGCAAAAGATTATATGATAACGTTGAATTTACTTGCGCCAACTGTGAGACTCATATAAAAAGGCAATCTATATATATTAAAAGAATTGAGAGGCTTAAGAAATTGAACAATAAAAGGAAATCGCAAATCGAAAATAAATTTGCTGCAGAAAATTCATCGTTTAACACAGAACAAAAAAGGCTGCAAGTGCGTGAATCCAAGAGAAAATTGATGCATTGCTTGGTATTGATCAAAATACTAAGACATTTCCGAAGCTCATTCTATTTGAGAGTACAAAAATATACACCAAAGAGGAGAAGTGGATTTCGTAGTGCATTTTTTTCCGTTCGCCTTCCGGATACAAATTTTTACGGGATCAGCTTGGACTACACTTGCCGCACCCGTCTTCATTACATAGGTGGATTAAGATTAAAAGTCTGTCACCTGGAATAAATGTAAATGTTCTAGAGGAAATCAAGAAAATAACTTCGACATTATCACCAAAAGAAAAAGCAGTCGTGATTATCAAAGATCTAATATATGCGCGTCTTTGTGTGTTTTTATGATTCGGAAATTTTAAGCAAGTTTTATATCATGTCGTTTGTCCAAGTAATATACCTATGAATATATGCGCGGAGCTGAAACTAACCGTTAGAGCTATTTGCTGTGATCAAGGACCCACAAATCGTAGTTTATATAGTAAACTTAATCTAAATGAAAAAACCTTAAACTTTAAGAAATGAAGGATTATATATTAAACATCGAACCCACAAACGCAAGAAATAGATCGTTTTGTTTCAAAGGCTTGGCCTTAACTATAGAAAGCGTTTTAAGAATAAGAGACACATTATTCATGGGTCATGGTTTAAGAGGGTGAGCTTATGCTCTTCACTTAGGCCTCCATTGGGCCCGTTGTGTTCCCCTCATCTATGTAACTGCAGGGAATAGTGCTGTGTTTTGGGAATAATGTGTTGAGAGGATTTAGGTCTAGGAATCATGGGTGGTATCAACGGGCAACTATATCGTATAGTGATCGGGGAATCGTAGTGTTCATCTGGCGAACTCCAATATATCCCCGATTCCTTTCTTACTGAGGTGTGTAATATCCGGAATCCTTGGAGATCTCAAAATTTTCAGTCTTAGCCTCGCTGTAGCAGAAAAGTGGCAGAGGAAGTGTTCTATATCTTCCTCCTCCTCTTCACAGTTGGCACAGATTGTTGTATTAGCTATCCCGAGTCTGAACGAATGTTTGTTGAGATTGATGTGCCCTGCTAAAAGTTCCACCATCAATCTCAATTGTGTTCTGCTTGAGTTAAGAGCTATTTTTGTTGTGTTGTTACTCGGTTTCGTTATTACAGATCTAACCACTTTGCACGTGTCTAGATTCATCCAGTAGTTATTGAACTCTTGTCGTATCTTTTCATTGATTATTGTTTTAATAGTTGTCAGAGGGAACCCTGGAACCCTCCTTTCCTTGCTAGTTCGTCTGCCTTTTCGTTACCCGGTACACCTTCGTGCCCCGGTACCCATGTGAGACGGACTCTATTGCGTCTGGCAAGTAAGTGCAATTTAGTTTTGCACTCCCTTACTAGTCGTGATTTCGACATGGGTTTTGTATTCGCGCTAATTGCTACTTTGCTGTCCGAGCAGATGTCGATTTGCCTCCCTTCGTTGGTGTCTTCTGCGAGTATTTCAGTTGCCTTCATAATTGCATAGACTTCTGCTTGCATCACCGATACAAATGGTTCTAGGTGCATAGCAAGTTCAATCGGTGGGTTAGCACTGAAGATGCCCGAACCTGATTCCCCTGATATGTTAGAGCCGTCTGTACATACCGATATCCCATTGGCTTCCATGGCCGCGGTTGGTGTTGAGGATTGTGTTCCTGTAATACCCAGGCAGACCATACGGCGCATCTTAGTTAGCAAGTGTCTTGCATACTTGTTGCTCATCACTGGCCACCATACAACTATACCGTAGAAGATGATAGCTTTTATTACGCATTCGTATATCCAGTGGACCTGTTTCGGTTTCAAGCCCCATGACTTCCCGATGGCCCTCCTGCATATCCAATATGCTCTCTTGGCTTTGGTGACTCTTTCTTCCAGGTTCTTTCTCCAGGTCAGTTTCTTTTCCAATATAATGCCCAGATACTTGACGCTGTCGCGGAGTTGTAGCGATACTCCTCCGAGTTGTGGAATGTGAAAGTCAGTAGTTTTGGTTTTCTTTGTAAAGAGAACCATTTCCGTTTTATTTGGATTTATTTCTAATCCACTCTCCTCCGCCCATTCTTTTATGATTCGAAGGGTGTTTTGCATAAGCTCTTCTATGATGTTTAGGTGCTTACGTCTTATCAGAACGGCTAGGTCATCTGCGTACGCTACACATTTCGCACAGGTTCCATCCAGTGCTTTTAAAAGGTTGTCCATTGTGAGCACCCACAGAAAAGGGGCAACAAATATACATTTTCCGAATTGGTTCAATGTATTTTATAATTAAGGTGATTTAACTGATTTGATTCATTGTTTGAAAGTAGCTTAGGCTGTTTCAAGAAAAGTCAAGCAAAACTGCAAATAAAAGAAGGAACGATTCCGAAATTATTCAAACCTAGGCCGGTTCCGCTAGCAATTAGAGAGAAAGTGGAGAAAGAAATTGATAAATTAGTAGAAGTGAATGTTTTAGAGCCGGTAGATTTTAGTGATTGGGGAACGCCGATAGTGCCGGTATTGAAGAAAAATGGAGACGTTCGAATTTGCGGAGACTTTAAGGTAACGTTAAATCCACACTTGATTGTTGAAAAGTATCCCTTACCACGAATCGAAGATATTTTTGCAAAGTTGCACGGGGGAGTGGAATTCACAAAATTGGATTTAACGATGGCCTATCAGCAAATTGAGTTGGAGAAATTATGCAGACGTCTCATTACCATTTTTTTTTTTTTTTTTTTATACATAATTTGCAAGTGTGAAAGGGGTTATGAATACCCTTATACTAATTTTATTACACGGGGGTTTTTGAGGAAAGGGGAAGAGACAGAGAGAAAGAGAAAGACAGATTGGTGTAGTTGGTTTGAAACTCAGCTGGTATTAAGTTTCAATGAACTCCAAGGGTGGTCCAGATAACTGGGGAGCTTGTTTGTTTTTGCTTTTGTCGTTACTCATGATTCACAGTATTTTTTTCCGTCCTCCTGATGTCATCATCACGATCAAGTTGCATTTTAGCCATATGACCGCCCTACTGCCAGTGTTATGCTTTCGCAGTAGAGTTGACATAAGCTTTCGCAATTGATCGACTTTTTATTTATTTCATGCGAAATAAATAGATGATTATTGACATCACGATTCGAACCGTGAACCTGTAGCGAGACAAGCGATGACTACATTTCTACTAGTAAGGGGTTATTTCAGTACATGCGTCTAATTTACGGGCTAGCCTCAGCTCCAGCAATTTTCCAAAAGATTATGGATAAGTTGTTGATAAGCTTCGAGGGCGTTGTAGTTTTTCTCGACGATATCTTAATTACGGCACCAAACAGAAAGTTACACATCGAAAGGGTTGGAACAGTACTCCGAGTGATTAGAGATGCAGGGTTTAGATTATCCAGAGAAAAGTGTCACTTTTACTGCAAGCAAATCAATTATCTTGGTCATGATATTGACAAAAATGGACTCCAGCCCAATCCAGAAAAGATTTCGGAAATTGATAACATGCCATATCCTAAGAATATCAAGCAGTTACAGGCTTTCTTGGGGTAGTCAATTTTTATAGACGTTTTTTACCAAGGGCTTCCATTACGGGTTCCCCGTTCTACGATTTGCTTAGAGCGATTAAGATTAAGTCGAGATTAAGATTAAAAGTCTGTCACCTGGTATAAATAGAAATATTCTAGAGGAAATAAAGAAAATAACTTCGACATTATCACCAAAAGAAAAAGAATTATATTTGTTGAGATGAGCTTTCAGACGAATCTAACCTACAGTAAATTCAAAGATGAAATTGAAGGTTTTGTTGATACGGAAGGAATCAAAAATCTGATATATGCGCTAAATCTGTGTACGTTTTTATGATTCTTAGTGTATGCGGAAATTTTAAGCAAGTTTTATATCATGTCGTTTGTCCAAGCAATATACATATGAAACAACTTGAGATTGAGGTATATAATTCTCTTGATATATGCGCGGAGCTGAAATTAACCGTTAGAGCTATTTGCTGTGATTATGGACCCACAAATCATAGCGACCAGTGACCTAAGTCGTTCGGGTTCAATTCCAACCGGAATAATTTTTTATTTTTTTTTTTTTACATAAAAAACAATAAAAAGTGAGGTACCTAATGAAAAAAAGCGAACGGTCCCTGCTTCCTATAGCGGGAGCAGTGGACGCAAAAACATCGGCCGATGAGGCCGACAGTGAAAGCCACTTGGCAGCTGTAGAAAGTGGCACTACAGTAAAGAGGAGGAGGAAGCAGAGGCTGACTCCCTACGAAGGCAAGCGCCCCTCCCTATCAGCTTCGACTGAAAAACTGCCGGGAGAAGTGAGGGTGGGGGCGCCGTCAACAACAACAGCAGCAGCAGTAGCAGACAAATGTACATTCGGCTCGGACGGTGGAAAAAATTGCTACAAAGGTGGTAGCAATAGCTTCGCCATGTTAGCGGCCTCCGAGTCCGAGGATGAGGACGAAGAGATGGAGGTCATAAACGAAAGCATACGGCAGCTCCAGCAGAGGGTGCTAACCATAAAGGCTAAACAGACAGCCAGAAGAGCAGAAGAGTCGCAGAAAAAACAACAACAACAAAAACAGCTTCCTGATAAGCAGCAGCAACAACAACATCAACAGAAAGACCAGCAACAACAACAACATCAGCAGCAGAAGAGTGCAAAGGAGAAGGTGCCACCAATCAACACCTTCAAGATGGAATTAAAAGACACCATTGAGCTATGTAAGTCGGCCATAGGCAATAACTTTTTTATTAAACGTATTAATGAAGATAGGCATTCTATCCACTGTAATACAGTGGACCAGTACAAAAAAATAAAAGGTTTATTAAAGGAAACGACGACGGAGTTCTTCTCCTTCACCCCGAAGGGGGAAAAGTTGCAAACTATGCTACTGAGGGGGATAGATCCGTCTATCGAACCTGGAGAGCTCCTTAGGATGCTGAAAGAGAAGGAGTGCGACGGTCTTGAGTTCGTAGGAGTCAAGCCATTCGCCACAGCAAAGGCCAAAAGGGAGAAGCGGAAATTACAGTTCTTCCTTGTTCAGATAACTCCCAACAGCAAATTGGATGGTCTAGGGAGTATTAATGTCCTAGACTACGAAGTTGTTAAATGGGAAAAAGTAAAGAGGAGCGATAACATTTTACAATGTGTTCGCTGCCAAAGGTTCGGGCACGCCGCGTCGAACTGCGAAATGCAGCCTCGATGCGTAAAGTGTGGAAAGAACCACAAAGCAGAGGAATGTTCCCTGGGTAAGGATGGGGCGGCAGATAAAGGCCAACTCTCGTGTGCACTATGTGGGAACTCGGGACACACCGCAAACTATCGGGGTTGTCCTAAGTTCCAGTACATGAAAAAAGTAAACCTGGCTCGTCAGCAGAAAATCGAAGTCAAGCGTCCACCTGTTTCTACTCAAACACCAGCCGTTACTCCCCAATGGACCTACGCCCAAATGGCGTCAGGCCGGAGAAACACGGTACAACAACAACCGAAGGTTGCCGCACAGGCCCCAGTGCCTAAAGCACCTGAGGCTCAGCCTGATTTACTGACTATTTTGCTCTCTATTCAAGGGCAAATGAACCAGCTTCAGCGGCAGTTACAAGAGCAGGCGAAACGGGTGGACCAGATCTACGCATTTCTGCCGGGCCTAGCGCACCTCCAGTCGTAATGGATACGATGGCGGAGAAACCCTTAAAGATCCTTGATGTGAATTCACTGATAAGGATCGAGCGAAGAACCGTACTTTTTAAGTTGTTAGAAGATCAAAGCCCTGATGTGCTTTTGGTTAGCGAAACTAAGCTATCCCAGAAACACAAACTGAGCCATAATAAATACAATATTATAAGAAGAGACCGACCCGACTCTACTCAAGGAGGAGGTGTTGCGATCTTCATTCACAAAGACTTGCGACATAAGGCCGTGTACAGCGGTGAAGTGCGGAGATTCCAGGAGCTGGAAGCATGTATCGTGTGCATTGCTCTCCGTAGTGGAAAGAGGATGTACATGGTCGCGGTCTACGCATCTGGTTCCACTCAAACTACGTCATTTATGACAGAGCTCGAGACACTTTTTCGATGTCTAAGGCTGGAGTCGGAGGAGAATTATTTCCTCATTGCCGGAGATTTAAACGCCAAACACAGCGATTGGGGAAATAACATACCAAATTCTAGGGGGAACCTACTATTCAATTGGTGGGGTCAACACAATGTCGAGTATAGACTCGATTTGATAGCTACAGATAGCCCGTCGTATCCTAGAAGCGGCTCCTATCTGGATCTTATGCTGTTCGATGTACGGTTACAACTGACCAACACGAACCGACAAACGAGAAACTGCCTACACTCTTTTGTGTATGACAGTGACCATTGCGGACTCAGTGCCGAAATTACAATTCCCAACGAAATTGCGGAATTGGACAAGTTTGTTCAAACGTACCCCTACAATTACAGTAGGATGCGTTGGACACGCTTCTCCAGAGCTATGACAAGAGCACTCTCCTCGAATTCGCTCCACCCACCGTCCAATAGGAACCTGTCAAACGAGGAGATCGACAGGTACCTAAGAAAAATGGACGAGACAATCAAACGAACGATGGACAGTACGATACCTCGTTATCAACACACTGACAATGCAGACATATTCCGCAATGCAACAATCGACGCACTACACCAACAAAAAAGTAGACTTCTGTCAAGACTCAAAACCTTGTACAGACAGTTTACGGACAGACAAACCTCGGAGGTTAGGACACTGAAGTCGTTGATTAAAAATCTCCAACAGTTAATTAGAGAAAATTACAGACTCTCTGTAAATCTGCATTGGAACAACAAAATTCGGGCTGTAAAATCCAACAACCCGAGTATGTTCCCGCAAATAAATAAAACTTTTCGGAGGAATAATCAAAATGACCTGCCGCGTCTTAAGATCCCTCGAACGACGAACAACGAACAAATACTAATAACAGCAGTAATAGATCCCGGGAACGCTGTCGATGATGACAATTTTTTCATGATCGAAGATCACCAGGAGAAAGTAGAGGCTATAGGAGCGACTTTCCAGGAAGTGTACAAGGTGAATGATAGCATTTGCCCGAACCACGACCTGGAAAGTCGCGTCCTTGTGCACAACGTCTACCTTCGAAATGATATAGAGCACTGACGATCAGAGAACATAGGCTTTACCGAGTTCAATGACGATAACATGGCAAATAATGTCGTCGCCAATAAAATGGTTCACTCCCCGTACGTATCGAAGATAGAACTCCAAACGATCTTCGCATCATTGAGAAAGAAGAAATCAGTGGGAATTGACTTAGTGTCGAACATTGTGCTTCGACATCTCCCTCTAGAAGCGGTGGACATTTACACCACTCTGTTGAACAATGCGCTGAATAGTGCACATTATCCAGCGCATTGGAAAACAGCAGTGGTACAGCCTATTCCCAAAAGAGGTAAAGATACATCCAATCCGGCGAATCTCCGGTCGATAAGTCTCCTTCCGAACATCTGCAAGGTATTCGAAAAAGTGGTCAATAGAGCTCTGACTAAGTGGGTTGAGGACATGCATATAGTTCCGGATAACCAATTCGGTTTCAAGGCGGGTCATGAGACTGTACATGCCGCGTCTAAACTGGTATCTGATATCCAATGGAACAAAAGTAAGAAACAATGCACGGGTGCCTGCCTGGTTGACTTGGAGAAGGCGTTCGATACCGTTTGGCTAGAAGGACTCTTCTACAAGTTGAGCAGGCTGGGTATAAGTAAACCACTGCTGTACATGCTCTGTAATATGCTCACCAGTAGACAGTTCATTGTGAAAAATGGCAATGTGACTTCTGCTGGGACGTTCGAAATCAAAAACGGTCTACAACAAGGCACGGTTAATTCGCCGATCCTCTTTAATATTTACACGAGTGATCTCATAGGATCTCTTCCTCATGCTATTGCGTATGCAGACGACTTGATCGCGTATAGGTCAGCACCAAAGATCGAGGTCATTGCAATACTCTTGCAGCGTGATTTCGATAAGATCAGGATATACTGCGACGACTGGAAGCTGAAGATCAACTTCCAGAAGACAGAGACTATTCTGTTTAGAACGTCGTTATCTGGGGCCTCCAGGGATACCAGAAAGAATTGGCGAAAGTTCTCAATCGTGGGACAGCACGGGCAGCCACTAGCGAGTCGAAGTGTGGTTAGATACCTTGGGAACTGGCTAGATCAATATCTGTATTTTAACAAAAATGTAGATGCTGCTCTGGTCAGAGCCAGAGGTGCTTTTGCCCTTACAAAGAGACTGTTTTATAGCAGTCAACTCGATGCAAGGGTGAAGGTAATCTGCTACATGGCCCTTATTCGGCCCATGCTCGTATATGGATGTCCCGTGTGGTTCAACGTGGGAGTAAGCTGGATGGAAAAGATTCGGGTGTTTGAGAGGGCTTGCCGTAGGGCTTGTCTTCAGTTGTACAGAACACCAGAGTCCCAGTACATAAAATTCTATTCTAATGAGGTCCTTTATAACAGGGCGAACATAAACAGAGTGGATAATTTCCTGATCAAGATGATTCGAAGGCACACTGTAAGAGCAATGTCCTCGATGAATAACCTGATCTCTGGGGCATACTACCCCAATGATTTGTATCACGAGAGCGTGCGCCTTAACGGCTTCCTCCCCCCAGAGGCGTTCCTATTTTTGGATAGACAAGGTCTGATACTGGATAGGGTAGCGGTGCCGCTAATCTACCATTTTGCCCGAAATGCTGCGGACAGGCGACTAAACTACGACCGACACGTCGCAGATAGCACCACGGAGCGTCTCCGGTTTAGTAGAGCGGTATCAAGCCGTGATATGGCAGATGCAGTAAGACAGCACCAGAAATTCTGGTGGCTCGGGGACGGAGAGGGAACTCCCTCGTCGTTTCCTTTTGATTCGGGGTAGCCTCACAAGGGGCAAAGTCGGTGTACCTTTTTATAGCCTGGCCGGCTTACATAGTTCTAAGATCGGTTTAAGTTTTAACCTTATACATGTGTTTATATGTATGTATACTATATGTATTATGAAGGTATACAATATATCTATATATATGTATATATATATGTATATCAAAAAAAATTCGCGTGTTTAATCACGTACCTTAGAATAAGTAGCTTTTAGGTAGTTTGTAAGTTTTATATATAGTAAAAAAAATTCAGTTCATATACTAAGTTTTTGCTGTTAAGTGTTCATGAATTCTAAAAATAAAAATGCATTAAAAACAACAACAAACATCGTAGTTTATATAGTAAACTTAATCTAAATGAAAAAAACTTTAACTACACTTACAAAAATAATTCCATATATGGAAAGTATAATATTCCTCATCTTATAAAGAGTATTCGGAACAACTTACATAAATACAATTTGACCACTTTTGACGGAATTGTTAATTGGAAGGCAATTGAATACCTTTATAAAACAGAAAAAGTAATACTACCAAAATATGTCCAAAACTTACATCGGCACACATTGGTATTACTGAGTTTCAGAAAATGAACGTGAAGTTGGCTGCACAAGTGCTAAGCAGATCTGTAGCCTGCGGCATTCAAGCTTTAATAAAACTCAACAAATTTCCAAATCATGTAGCCCAGTTTGCAAAGTCTACAGCTGAATTTATAAAAAAAACAGATCGACTTTTCGACCTATTAAATGGAAGACCAGCAATTATTCGGAATGATCAAAATATACATTTTATAAAAGAAATGAAGGATTATATATTAAACATCGAACCCACAAAAGCAAGAAATAGATCATTTTGTTTCAAAGGGTTGGCCTTAACTATAGAAAGCATTTTAAGAGTAAGAGATATATTATTCATGGATCATATCCAAGTGTTTCCGAATTTAACTCCCTGCTAGCCAAAGTTATATCGATAACATTTTTATTCAAATCAAAATGTTCCAACTGCGAAGAAGACGATTCGGAATATTTACAGGTGGATTGGAATGCTATTTTGCAGAGTGATATAGAAGAACAAATAATACTTACCCAAGAGCTATCACAAAATCACGACATTCTTAAGAATGAGGAATGTTTTGAAAATAACATGAATACGAACAATATAGTTAATCCACCAGATGAAGACGCAATATCAGTCAAGGTACCGCAGGTCAACGACCTTGCTACAAAATACTTTGCTGGATACTGCTTCTTTAAAACAAAAAAAAAACAAAAAAATTAACAAAATCTGTGAAAATTGTGCTGAGGAAATGTCAAAGGACAAACAGAATTTCGATCAAACGGAAGTATTGATAAAATTAAAAGAATATGAAAATTCAAAAGAAAATACGGTTCTCTTATGGCCGTCGGAAAAATATTTTCAAGTATGCCGTCTTCATGTACAAATATTTTCCGAATACTTTCGAAAACTACCTTTTGCATCTAACTTAAAAGAAAATATAATCAAAGAATATATAGTCGTAAAGGCAACAAATATACATTTTCCGAATTGGTTCAATGTATGTTATGACCACAAAATTAATTTAATAAATTTCCTAATAGTGTATTGCTCTGGAAAAATTGTAAATGGGTCCTTGATAAGAATTTAAATAAAAGTCATCAATTCGTCACCTTCACTTATGTAATATTTCTATTTTTTATTTAAACTTTTATTTAAAAAATTTAAGTTGAATGAACAAACTAAAATTAGGTTGGTCAAAGGCGATGGCTGGTGAACGACTGCAAGCAGAGGCGAAAACCAGTTATCATCAGCTGTCAAAAGGTACAGGGTGCACGTTATGCTCAAAAGTTAGTCATATACTACATATACTCCCCTTTTAATCCTTCAATCCTTCGTCTTTGCCCTTACAAGATTCATATTTATATTTGACATTATATGCTTAGCTCTATTCCATAACATATCATACAATGCGAACTACATTTGCTTGTAGTGGTTTGTGATAATTTGAATTCGTTATGCGTTATGATAAAACGCTTTATTATTAAAATTTAGTTTGTGAGTTGTGATATGTTCTATCCCGTGAACCGTTAAAAACTTTTCAAATTCTTTGGATACGAATGCGGTTCCATTGTCTGATACTAATGTTTTCAAGCAAAAACGCGCGAATAGTTCTCTTAACACTGCGATCGTCGCACTACTGGTTGTCTTCTGTCCCATATCTACACACTCGATCCATTTGCTATAACTATCGATAACTACTAAGCACCAACGGTTCATAAATGGTCCAAAGAAATCTATATAAATTCTGGACCACGGCCCATCAGGCCATGTCCAGTTAATCAGCTATTGCTTGGGGGGGTTAGCCCTAGTCATCAAACATGCTTTGCAACCCTTAACAATTTCTTCCAGGTCCTTATTTTGACTTGGCCAGCAACAACATTCACGAGCCATGGACTTCATTTTACTGATGCCCATGTGTGATGCATGGAACACGTCGACCACCTCCTTCTGGAGCGTTGTTGGAACTATGATCCTATACCCCCAAAACAAACAACCGGATTCCTCTGACAACCCTTCCTTTCGAAAAAAAGAATTTCCTCAACTCCTGATTGGTGCATTTTTCGGGCCACTCTGTCCTAACATACCTACAAACTTTTTGTAGCAACCGATCTTTGCCCGTTTCTTTCCTTACAACTTCTATATTGATCGGTACGCTACTCTCGTGTTGAATATAATTGATGTGAATATTTTCGGGTAACTCGTTTACTCTCAAATTATTTCCTGAATGATGTCTTGAAAAACAATCAGCAATGTTTGTTTTGGACTTTATGTGCACGATGTCGAAGTTATATAAAGACAGAGTAAGTGCTATGCGCTGCAATCTGTTCGCAGCCATAATTGGAATACCCTTCTTTGGATTGAAAATATGTAGCAAAGGCTTATTGTCCGTTACTAGAGTGAACTCTCTCCCATATAAATAATTGTGAAACTTTTTTACCCCGAACAAAATAGCAACAGCCTCTCTACTCAATTGTGAATAATTCTGTTCTGCACTCGACAATTTTCGTGACTGGATTGGATTTTCCTCGCCGAAAGGCGAAACTTGTGACAAAACGGCTCCCACTCCAATGGGACTCGCATCGACTGTAAGTCTCGGTTTGAATTGGGGGTTAAAATGAGCTAAACATGTGTCTTCTTTTAACCCTTCCTTCAAAATGTCCACGGCCCTGGTACACTCTTCCGACCACGTGAATGTTGCGCCCGCTCTAAGCAAATCGTAGAACGGGGAACCCGTAATGGAAGCCCTTGGTAAAAAACGTCTATAAAAATTGACTACCCCAAGAAAGCCTGTAACTGCTTGATATTCTTAGGATATGGCATGTTATCAATTTCCGAAATCTTTTCTGGATTGGGCTGGAGTCCATTTTTGTCAATATCATGACCAAGATAATTGATTTGCTTGCAGTAAAAGTGACACTTTTCTCTGGATAATCTAAACCCTGCATCTCTAATCACTCGGAGTACTGTTCCAACCCTTTCGATGTGTAACTTTCTGTTTGGTGCCGTAATTAAGATATCGTCGAGAAAAACTACAACGCCCTCGAAGCTTATCAACAACTTATCCATAATCTTTTGGAAAATTGCTGGAGCTGAGGCTAGCCCGTAAATTAGACGCATGTACTGAAATAACCCCTTACTAGTAGAAATGTAGTCATCGCTTGTCACGCTACAGGTTCACGGTTCGAATCGTGATGTCAATAATAATCTATTTATTTCGCATGAAATAAATAAAAAGTCGATCAATTGCGAAAGCTTATGTCAACTCTACTGCGAAAGCATAACACTGGCAGTAGGGCGGTCATATGGCTAAAATGCAACTTGATCGTGATGATGACATCAGGAGGACGGAAAAAAATACTGTGAATCATGAGTAACGACAAAAGCAAAAACAAACAAGCTCCCCAGTTATCTGGACCACCCTTGGAGTTCATTGAAACTTAATACCAGCTGAGTTTCAAACCAACTACACCAATCTGTCTTTCTCTTTCTCTCTGTCTCTTCCCCTTTCCTCAAAAACCCCCGTGTAATAAAATTAGTATAAGGGTATTCATAACCCCTTTCACACTTGCAAATTATGTATAAAAAAAAAAAAAAAAAAAATGGTAATGAGACGTCTGCATAATTTCTCCAACTCAATTTGCTGATAGGCCATCGTTAAATCCAATTTTGTGAATTCCACTCCCCCGTGCAACTTTGCAAAAATATCTTCGATTCGTGGTAAGGGATACTTTTCGACAATCAAGTGTGGATTTAACGTTACCTTAAAGTCTCCGCAAATTCGAATGTATATTTGTATATTTGTTGCCCCTTTTCTGTGGGTGCTCACAATGGACAACCTTTTAAAAGCACTGGATGGAACCTGTGCGAAATGTGTAGCGTACGCAGATGACCTAGCCGTTCTGATAAGACGTAAGCACCTAAACATCATAGAAGAGCTTATGCAAAACACCCTTCGAATCATAAAAGAATGGGCGGAGGAGAGTGGATTAGAAATAAATCCAAATAAAACGGAAATGGTTCTCTTTACAAAGAAAACCAAAACTACTGACTTTCACATTCCACAACTCGGAGGAGTATCGCTACAACTCCGCGACAGCGTCAAGTATCTGGGCATTATATTGGAAAAGAAACTGACCTGGAGAAAGAACCTGGAAGAAAGAGTCACCAAAGCCAAGAGAGCATATTGGATATGCAGGAGGGCCATCGGGAAGTCATGGGGCTTGAAACCGAAACAGGTCCACTGGATATACGAATGCGTAATAAAAGCTATCATCTTCTACGGTATAGTTGTATGGTGGCCAGTGATGAGCAACAAGTATGCAAGACACTTGCTAACTAAGATGCGCCGTATGGTCTGCCTGGGTATTACAGGAACACAATCCTCAACACCAACCGCGGCCATGGAAGCCAATGGGATATCGGTATGTACAGACGGCTCTAACATATCAGGGGAATCAGGTTCGGGCATCTTCAGTGCTAACCCACCGATTGAACTTGCTATGCACCTAGAACCATTTGTATCGGTGATGCAAGCAGAAGTCTATGCAATTATGAAGGCAACTGAAATACTCGCAGAAGACACCAACGAAGGGAGGCAAATCGACATCTGCTCGGACAGCAAAGTAGCAATTAGCGCGAATACAAAACCCATGTCGAAATCACGACTAGTAAGGGAGTGCAAAACTAAATTGCACTTACTTGCCAGACGCAATAGAGTCCGTCTCACATGGGTACCGGGGCACGAAGGTGTACCGGGTAACGAAAAGGCAGACGAACTAGCAAGGAAAGGAGGGTTCCAGGGTTCCCTCTGACAACTATTAAAACAATAATCAATGAAAAGATACGACAAGAGTTCAATAACTACTGGATGAATCTAGACACGTGCAAAGTGGTTAGATCTGTAATAACGAAACCGAGTAACAACACAACAAAAATAGCTCTTAACTCAAGCAGAACACAATTGAGATTGATGGTGGAACTTTTAGCAGGGCACATCAATCTCAACAAACATTCGTTCAGACTCGGGATAGCTAATACAACAATCTGTGCCAACTGTGAAGAGGAGGAGGAAGATATAGAACACTTCCTCTGCCACTTTTCTGCTACAGCGAGGCTAAGACTGAAAATTTTGGGATCTCCAAGGATTCCGGATATTACACACCTCAGTAAGAAAGGAATCGGGGATATATTGGAGTT
Source organism: Pocota personata (assembly GCA_963082735.1). Lineage (NCBI taxonomy): Eukaryota > Metazoa > Arthropoda > Insecta > Diptera > Syrphidae > Pocota > Pocota personata. The sequence goes on from OY720433.1 coordinate 15,044,496, forward strand.
CGCCAGATGAACACTACGATTCCCCGATCACTATACGATATAGTTGCCCGTTGATACCACCCATGATTCCTAGACCTAAATCCTCTCAACACATTATTCCCAAAACACAGCACTATTCCCTGCAGTTACATAGATGAGGGGAAAACAACGGGCCCAATGGAGGCCTAAGTGAAGAGCATAAGCTCACCCTCTTAAACCATGACCCATGAATAATGTGTCTCTTATTCTTAAAACGCTTTCTATAGTTAAGGCCAAGCCTTTGAAACAAAACGATCTATTTCTTGCGTTTGTGGGTTCGATGTTTAATATATAATCCTTCATTTCTTAAAGTTTAAGTTTTTTTCATTTAGATTAAGTTTACTATATAAACTACGATTTGTGGGTCCTTGATCACAGCAAATAGCTCTAACGGTTAGTTTCAGCTCCGCGCATATATTCATAGGTATATTACTTGGACAAACGACATGATATAAAACTTGCTTAAAATTTCCGAATCATAAAAACACACAAAGACTTAGCGCATATATTAGATCTTTGATAATCACGACTGCTTTTTCTTTTGGTGATAATGTCGAAGTTATTTTCTTGATTTCCTCTAGAACATTTACATTTATTCCAGGTGACCGACTTTTAATCTTAATCCACCTATGTAATGAAGACGGGTGCGGCAAGTGTAGTCCAAGCTGATCCCGTAAAAAGTTGTATCCGGAAGACGAACAGAAAAAAATGCACTGCGAAATCCACCTCTCCTCTTCGGTGTATTTTTTTGTACTCTCAGATAGAATGAGCTTCGAAAATGTCTTAGTATTTTGATCAATACCAAGCAATAAATCAATTTTCTCTTAGATACTCTGCTTTTCACGCACTTGCAGCCTTTTTTGCCCTCTTTTAAACGATGAATTCTCTGCAGCAAATTTATTTTCGATTTGCGATTTCCTTTTATTGTTATCCTTAAGCTTTTGTTAAATTTCTTAAGACTCTCAATTCTTTTAATATAACTAGATTGCCTTTTTATATGAATCTCACAGTTGACGCAAGTAAATTCAACGTTATTATTGAATCTTTTTTTTGATAACCTTTTTGAAGACAAGTTTAGTTCTTCTACTGTAACATCATTTGCATCCAGTACTAATTTATTGCAGTTTCCATATATAACCTTAGGTCTCATTGGATCAAAACAAATGAACTCGTCATCAGATATAGCAACACTTCGTTTTAACAAGAGAGAAGGGTAAGCATTTTTTTTTTTAAATATTTCTTTCCAATAAAGGCATTCTTAAAATGTTTGCTGCATACATATGGCGTTTTTCTTTTTTTTTTTTGTAATTTGCACGTGTTAAAGGGGATATGAATACCCTTATACTAATTTTTAGAACACGTACGTTTTATGGAAAGGGGAAGAGACAGAGAGAAAGACAGAGTGGTGTGGTTTGAAACTCAGTTGGTATTAAGTTTCTGTTCCAAGGGTGGCTGTCCAGATAACTGGGGAGTATTTTGTTTGTTTTTCGCTATCATTGTCGCTGCTTATGATTCACAGTATTTTTTTCCGTCCTCCTGAGGTCATCATCACGATCAAGTTGCATTTTAGCCATATGACCACCCTACTGCCAGTGTTATGCCTTCACTCAGTCGTTCACAGACTTTCATAGTGCGCAGACGTGTTTCGGCTTCTCCTTTAAATCAGTAGAATAATAGACAGTGTAATTTCAAGTGGCGAGTTAGCCTATTGGTAGTGGTGTTGAACCGTCGACCCAGGGTCTTGGGTTCAATTCCCAACCACGGAAATTTGAATATAAACTTTTTTTATAATTTACACTAAATTAGTGCATAAAATTAATAATAAATAAACATTCGATGGAAAGTGAGCGGTCCGCGCTCCCAGTAGCGGGACCAGCTGATAACAAGGTATCAGCCGATGAGGCAGTGCAATCAGGCCACCAAGCAACAGTGGCACCAGATGGTACGTCGAAGAGGAGAAGGAGATTGAAACCACCTCCGAATTTGGTTAAGCGTCCCTCCACATCAGCTTCAGCTGTAAAGCTGCCGGGTGGAGTGAGGGAAGGGGCGCCGACCACAACAACAGCAGCAGCAACAGAAAAGAAGCGACAGAGGTCGGATGACTCTGTCGACTTCCCGTACATCTGCGACGGCGGTGAAGGCCGCTATGTAGGAGACGATAAGAATTGTTTCGCAGTTCTGGCATCCTCGGAATCAGAGGACGAAGACGAGGAAGTTCAAAGTCTGACTAGCAGCATCAGACAGCTAGAGCAGAGGGTGCTTGCCATTAAGGCCAAACAAATGGCCAGAAGAGAGAGGGAGCGGCAACAAGAGCTCCAGCGCTCCCAACAACAACAACAACAGCCGCCAGAAAGCCAGCGGCAAAGCCAAATACAGCCGCAAGTACAGCAGCAACAACAACAGCTGAAAAAACAGCAGCAACTACAACAGCAGCAGAAAACGCTGCAACAACCACAGCAGCAAAAAAAGCAGCAACAATCGCAGCAGCAGCATCAGCAGAAACAACAGCAACAGAAACAGCAGCAGCAGAAACAACAGCAACAACTACCGCAGCAGAAGCAACAGAAGGCGACTACAAAGGAGAGGGTGCCTCCAATAAATACCTACAAGGTGGAGTTGAAGGATACCATCGAACTATGTAAGTCGGCCATAGGCAAAAATTTTAATATTAAAAGATTAAATGAAAATAGGCATGCTATCCACTGTAATACAGTGGAAGATTATAAAAAAATTAAGCAGTTACTTAGGGACACGACGACGGAGTTCTTCTCCTTCACCCCGAAGGGGGAAAAGCGGCAAACAATGCTGCTGAGGGGGATAGACCCGTCCACTGATCCGGAGACGCTCCTTGCGCTGCTTAAAGAGAAAGAGTGCAACGAGCTCCAATTCGTAGGGGTCAAGCCATTCACCACAGCTAAGGCAAAAAGGGAGAAGCGGAAACTGCCGTTCTTCCTAGTTCAGCTTTCACCCAATAGCAAGCTGGATGGTCTAAGGAGTATTAAAGTCCTAGACTACCAGGTTGTCGCATGGGAAAAATTAAGAAGGAGCGAAAACATTTTACAATGTGTTCGCTGCCAAAGGTTCGGGCACGCCCCGTCGAACTGCGAAATGCAGCCTCGATGTGTTAAGTGTGGAAAGAACCACAAAGCAGAGGAATGCACTCTGGGTAAGGATGGAGTTGCAGATAAGAGCCAGCTCTCGTGTGCTTTATGCAGGAACTCGGGACACACCGCAAACTATCGGGGTTGTCCTAAGTTCCAGTACATTAAGAAAGTAAATCTAGTTCGCCAGGAGAAGGTCGTAGTGAAACGTCCACCTGCTCCAATTCAAACACAATCCGTGACTCCCCAAGTGACCTACGCCCAAATGGCGGCAGGTCGGGGAAACGCGGAACCGAAGGTTGCTTCTCAGGCCCCAGCGCCTAGAGCACCGGAGGCTCAAACTGACTTGCTGACCATCTTGCTCTCTATCCAAGGGCAGATGGAGCAGCTTCAACGTCAGGTACAGGAGCAGGCGAAGCGGGTGGACCAGATCTACGCACTTCTGCTGGGCTTAACGCACCTTCAGTCGTAATGGGTACGAACTTGGAGGAGCAATCCTTGAAGATCCTTGCGGTGAATGTGAATTCACTGATTAGGATCGAGCGAAGAGCCGTATTGTTTAAGTTGCTAGAAGACCAAACCCCTGATGTGCTTCTGGTTAGCGAAACAAAGCTATCCCAGAAGCACAAATTGGGGCACAATAAATACAATATTTTCAGAAGAGACCGACCCAACTCCACACAAGGAGGAGGTGTTGCGATCTTCATACGCAAACAACTGCAATTTAAAGTTATGTACAGCGGTGAAGTGCGAATGTTCCAGGAGCTGGAAGCGTGTATCGTGTGCATCCCTCTCCGTAGTGGAAAGAGGATGTACTTGGTCGCACTCTATGCACCTGAAGCTACTCAATCTACTTTATTTATTTCAGAGCTCGAGACACTTTTTCGATTCCTAAGGCTGGAGTCGGAGGAGAATTATTTCATCATGGCCGGAGATCTCAATGCCAAACATAGAGATTGGGGAAATAACACACCAAATCCAAGAGGGAACCTACTATTCAATTGGTGGGGTCGGCACAGTGTCGAGTATAAACTCGATTTGAAAGCTACAGATAGTCCGTCGTTTCCTAGAAGTGGCTCTTATCTGGATCTTATGCTGTTCGACGTACGGTTACAACTGACCGACATGGACCGACAAACTATAAACTGCCTGCACACTTTTGTGTATGACAGTGACCATTGCGGACTCAGTGCCGTAATAACGATTCCCAACGAAATTGCGGAGTTGGAGGAGTTTGTCCAAACGTACTCCTACAATTATAGTAGGACGCGTTGGACTCGCTTCTCAAGAACTTTGACAAGAGCACTCTCCTCGAATTCCCTCTACCCAAAGTCCAATAGGAATATGTCAAACGAGGAGATTGACTGGTACCTAAAACAAATGGACGAGACAATTAAACAAACTATGGACAATACGATACCTCGGTATCAACACACTGACAATGCAGACATATTCCGTAATGCAACAATTGACGCACTACACCAACACAAAAGTAGACTGCTGTCGAGACTAAAAACCTTGTACAGACAGTTTACTGACAGACAGAACTCGGAGGTTAGGACACTGAAATCGTTGATTAAAAACCTCCAGAAGTTAATTAGAGAAAATTACAGACTTTCTGTAAATTTGCATTGGAACAACAAAATTCGGGCTGTAAAATCCAACAACCCGAGTATGTTCCCGCAAATAAATAAAATATTTCGGAGGAATAATCAAAACGACCTTCCGTGTCTTAAGATCCCCCGAACGACGAACAATGGACGAATACTTATAACAGCAGGTATAGATCCAGATAACGCAGTAGAGGATGACAACTTCTTTGTGATCGAAGATCCGCAGGAGAAGGTAGAGGCTATAGGAGCGACTTTCCAGGAAGTGTACAAGGTGAATGATACCATTTGCCCGAACCACGACCTGGAAAATCGCGTCCTTGTGCACAACTTCTACCTTCGAAATGATATAGAGCACTGGCGATCCGAGAACATAGGTTTTACCGAGTTCAATGACGATAACATGGCAAATAATGTCATCGCCGATGAAAGGGTACATCCCCCGTTCATATCGAAGGTGGAGCTCCAAGCGATCTTCGACTCATTGAGGAGGAAGAAATCTGCGGGAATCGATGGAGTGTCGAACATTGTGCTTCGACATCTCCCTCTAGAAGCGGTGGACATTTACACCACTCTGTTTAACAATGCACTGAATAATGCACATTATCCAGCGCATTGGAAAACAGCAGTGATACAACCCATCCCCAAACGGAGTAAGGACACTTCCAATCCGGCAAATCTCCGGTCGATAAGTCTCCTTCCGAACATCAGCAAGGTATTCGAGAAAGTGATCAATAGAGCCCTGCTTAAGTGGACTGAGAGCAGTAATATAATTCCGGATAACCAATTCGGTTTTAATGCGGGGCATGATACAATACATACCTAAGTTCTTTACGAATGAAAATCGCTACACCTCCTCCTTGAGTGGAGTTGGGTCGGTCCCTTCTTTCTATATTATAGTTTTTATGCCGTAACTTGCGTTTCTGGGTTAGCTTAGTTTCGCTAACCAGGCATACATCAGGGCTTTGGTGGTCGAGTAACTTGTAGAGCGATGCTTTTCGTTCAATCCTAATCAATGAATTTACATTCACCGCTAGAATCTTCAAGGAATTTTCAGTCGCGGTCCTACCCATCACGATTGAAAATGCGTTAGGCTAGGCAGAAGCGCGTAGATCCTGTCCACACGGATTGCCTGTTCTTGTAACTGGCGCTGTAGCTGCCCCATCTGCTCCTGGATAGAGAGCAAGATAGTCAGCAAGTCGCCTTGTGCCTCAGGTACCTTAGGCACTGGGGCCTGTGCAGCTACATTCGTTTTTTGCTGTACCGTGGTTCCCCCACCAGACGCCATTTGGGCGTAGGTGATTTGGGGAGTAACGGTTGCTTTTTGAACAAGAACTGGTGGGACTTTCACTGTACTTTTCTGCTTACGAGCCAGATTTGCTGTTTTAATGCTTTGAAACTCAGGACAACCCCGATAGTTTGCTGTGTGTCCCGAGTTCTTGCATAGCACACATGTGAGCTGGCCCTTATCTGCCACTCCCTCCTTACCTATAGCACATTCCTCCGTCTTGTGATTCTGTCCACATTTCACGCATCGAGGCTGCATATCGCAGTTCGACGCGGCATGCCCGAACCTTTGGCAGCGAACGCATTGAATAATGCTTTCGCTGCGCTTTAATTTATCCCATGAGACAACCTGGTAGTCTATGACTCTGATACTCCTTAGACCATCCAGTTTGCTATCGGGCGACAGCTGAACCAGGAAGAACGGTAGTTTCCGCTTCTCCCTTTTGGCCCTTGCTGTGGTGAAAGGCTTAACCCCTACAAAATTGAGACCGTCGCACTTAATTTTTTGGAGCGTCTTAAGGAGCTCCTCCGGCTCGGTAGGCGGTTCCATCCCTTTCAGTAGCATCGTTTGCAACTTTTCCCCCTTCGGGGTGAAAGAGAAAAACTCCGTCGTCGAGTCCCTTAACAGATTCTTAATTTTATTGTGCTACTCCACCGTATTGCACTGGATGGAGTGTCTACTATCATTGTACCGTTTAATTATAAAGTTATTGCCTATGACCGACTTACACAGTTGTGTGTGTCTTTGAGCTCCATCTTGTATGTATTAATGGGTGGAATTCGCACCTTCCCTGGCTTGTTCTGCTGCTGTTGTGTTTGCTGTTGTTGCTGCTGTTGTTGTTGCTGTTTCGGCTGCTGCTGTTATTGCTGCTGCTGTTGCTGTTGCTTTGGCTGCTGCTTCTTCTGCTGCTGCGGCTGTTATTGCTCTTGCTGCGGCTGCTTTATTTTTTGTTATTGTTGCTGGTTAGGCTGCTTTTGTTTTTGATGTGGCTGTTGTTGTTGCTGTTGCTCTTGGGGTCTATGGAGCACAGCCTGCCTCTCCCTCTCCCTCTCCCGCCTTGCTATTTGCTTGGCTTTTATATCCAATACTTTCTGCTGGAGCTGCCTTATACTCGTATTAAAGCATTCCAGCTCATCATCTTCGTCCTCTGACTCGGACGTGACCAGAGCGGCGAAGTTGTTGTTGTCCCTGATGCCTGCACACATTTGTGTATGCCAGTGACCATTGCAGACTCAGTACTGTAATAACGATTCCCAACGAAATGCGGAGTTAGAGGAGTTTATCCAAACGTTTTCCAACAATTAGAGTAGAACGCGTTGGACTCTCTTCTCGCAAGGAAAACTACAGACTTTATGTAAATTCCTATTGGAACTACAAAAGTTGGCTATAAAAACAACAATCGAGGATGCGTCGAGTGGCGGGATCCGCGGGGTTATAGAGAGACTTAACGTGACGTCACTGGGTATTTCCCACATTGTCCAATATAATTGTTATGCGATTGGCTATGAAAGTCTTCCAGGTGCGGGGAGGTTTATTTAATCATGCAAGAACAATCGATGAATTAGTCCATAAAAACAGTTCCACCGGGAAATTGGGAAGATAAAACTTAACAAGTTTAGAGAGACGAACAGCATCACATAATTCTAAACGGTAATGAAATTTGTTTAAGTCGTGCTACTTTTCTTTTAGCACATATCAGGTTAAAACGGTCGAATCTCCTTGCGTATAAACGAGCTTTCGGACGCACCACAAAATCCATTGAATCGTACAGTAAAAGAAGAAAAATAATTAAACCAACGATTAATTTCAGAGTTTGAATGTCCGATAGGGTTTTGATAAATGCATTCCATCGTTCAGTTGATTCTTGTTTCAGAGGCTCGTCCCAATCAGTGCCATCAGACCAGATCTGTTGCATAAGAATTTTAGACACTACGATTACTGGTGCAAGCCAACCTGCAGAATCGCATTGACGAGCTATTTTGGAGAAAACTTCGCGTTTTGAGGTTGTATAAGGTTGAACGGTAAACTAAAAATAATCGCCATTGGCATTCCATCGGATGCCAAGAGTTTTAACCGAACTATCCTCGTCGAGGTTGAGAACACTTTCACTGAGGATATGCTCAAGTGGAAAATGTTTCAAAATATCTAAAGAGTTTGAGGTCCATTTTCGGTTTGAAAATCCAGCGGATGAAAGAGCTTCAACCAACTGTAGTTGTGAATTTCGAGCTGTAAGTAGATCATGAGACATTAAATCGTCGACATAAAATTCTTCCTCTATGATTTTTGAGGCAATGGGGAATTTGTGCTTAATGTTTTCGGCTAACTGTCGCATTGTACGGAGTGCAAGGGTGCGCAGTTGACACCGAAAGTGGCAGTAAGCAATTCACCATTTTCTATCTTAGAGTCGGTATGTACCCAAATTTGGCGATATATTTTTCTCCATTAAAGACAAATTTGAAAAATCTGCATCGTATAATAAGCGATGTGCGATCTCGTTAAAGAAGAGATTGTTCAGACTTTTTCCATTACTGGATGCATTTGATGCGTTAAATACAATGCGAACCTTTGTCGAAGTACTTTCCGGTTTAAGCAGTGCGTGATGGGGAAGGTAGAACGTTGAAACGACATTATCGTTTACTTTCTCGAGCGAATTATTTTTCCGCATGTGGCCTAAAGTTAAATATTCTTGGATGACTTTTCAATAGGTGGAAATTAGATCCGGGGTTTTAGCAAATAATCTTTCGGAACGCAGAAACTGATTTAGTGCAATGTGTAGCGAAAGCCTAAGGGCATTACAATGTGTAAAGATCTGCTCCTACTAGAAAATCATCTTGAGATGACTTGTGAAAGCTAGGGTCAGCTAGCTCAAGTCCCGATAATTGACTCGTGTTAATTAACTGAAAGGAAGAAGCAGGAAGATGGCCAGTTAAAGTTTTTAGAACAGTGGCTTGAGCAAGGATCGGCTCATTTGGGTTTACATCATTGGCCAGTGAAAGCGAACACATTTTTTTCGACGTAATAGGGTGAACAGGTCATCGAAGACGTTTCTGAACTGCCTCGGAAACAAACGATGTTTCAGAGCCCGGAGCAACCATAGCCCTTACCAGAAAAATGGATTCTTGATAAATGATTTTGATCAAAGCCGTTGTAAGAAGAACAGATCTACCAGTGGGAGAGCTTCCCCGTGGATTTGAAGTGGACTGTAAATTTAAATGAGACGAGGTAGTGTTGGTGGGCTGAGTATAAACTGTATTGTTCGGAGAGAGTATTTGAGGAGGAGGTGTGGAGTGTGAATCGATACGTAAAAGGGAATGATGTTGACTTTTGCATGTGCTACAACTGTGTGGGCTTGCGCAGTTCTTGCTTAAATGCGTTACTGCTAAACAGTTGGAACAAAGTTTATTACTTCGAGTGTAGTTAAGGAGAGATTGAACGGTCATTTCCAAAAACTTTGGGCACTTGTGTATTGAATGACGTTCTGTGCATAGCTTACACGAAACTGTATATTATTTTGTACAATAAGACTGAACGTTAGCTTTCCTTGGCGAATTAGATTGACGTGTGTTCGTGTTTCCACTTGGAATTGAAATCACGTCTGAGATTGAGTCCAATATTCTATATCGAGAGTCCAAAAAACTGTTTAATTGTTCCCATGTTGGAACTTCCGTTGGCATTTCAATGAATTGTTTCAAATGGCAAGAGTAGTTTTCGGCAACCGGGTCGCGCACGTATAAATTAAGATTGGATCCCAGTTCTTGGTATAGAGCTTTGAAGCAATTTCAAGCCTTTAGCGGATTCAGATTGAATAACCGGAAGATTGAAAATAACTCTCACTTGTTTTTTTTAATGAGGATGCGTTTATTTTCAAAATTATTTTTCAATGCCTCCCATGCTAAGTCAAAACTGTCATTGGTAAGCGGAAACTTGCTTACAATGTTATGCGCAGCGCCTTTGATTTTTTCACGTAAGTGGAAAAGTTTTTGAACTGATCCTAGCTTGGGATGCTGTTTGTAGACAGCATCGAACATATCCCGAAAGGACGGCCATGAAAGATGTCGCAAAGGGGAAGTTTAACGTACTGAAAAGAGGACGTACCGTTGTCAATTGCACAAGAAGTATCACCATTACTAACTACGTATATATACGTATAATCCTATATAGACGAACCATTATTAACTGCAGCGGACGACGTACAGTTATTGCAGGGAGGAGACGCCTTCATTTCATTTTCACTTTTACTGCATTTTTATTAATCAATTCATTGTAAACACATTAAATTCCGACTGGGACAGCATAATTAAATGGGGTTCAACCAACCGAGTGGAATTTAATGCTTCCAAAACACAATGCTGTCTTCTGTCTCTCAAGCGAAACCAAAACCCTCAACCATTATCCATGGATGGTACTTGCATCATTGAAACCGAAAGACTTGCCATTCTCGGTATGTGTATTAATAACCATCTTCGATGGAATGATCGTATATTCGAGGTCGCCAAAAATGCTGCAAAATGTCTAGGATTCCTTAAACGGTGCAAGAAATATTTTACCCCGTCTGATCTGGCCTCAATTTATAAGGCAGTCATCCGCCCTAAGCTGGAATATAACGCCCATATCTGGTCTGGTGCACCCAAGACCGTTTTGCACATTCTTGATAGGGTACAAAATCGCGCGTTAAAACTTATAGGTGATAGAGGCATTGTGAATTCCATTCATTCACTAGAACATCGGAGAAATGTCTCCTGTCTCTCCCTGTTTTATCGTTTTTTCCACAAAAAATGCTCCAGCGAAATAGCCAGTTGCATTCCTCCCCTTCAAAATTTCACCCGCAATACGCGACATGCTTCGATGCACATCATTTTACCCTGTAGCCAAACTTCGGTCGTACTGTCAAATATAGGGATTCATTTATAAGCCGAACAACACGAATGTGGTACGATCTACCAGGCTCTGTATTTCCCCATCACTACAACCTTCAAACATTCAAAGCCAACGTGCATAGGTACCTCCTCTGTTCCTCTTCCCCTTTTCCCTGACGCCCGTGCCCTGAAACAATTAAAGGGTATTAATACTCCCTTTGGCGCGCGCAGATTATAAAAAAAAATAAAAAAAATTCATTGTAACTTACATGCTAGACAAAATGTTTTACAGTGGGATGTGGCTCTTTAAATTGTGACATTAATTCTAGAATAAGACCGAGACAGGAAATATACGATTCGTTCGATAAAGTGTATTTTGCTTTAATAACGCCAATATCAATATCTTCTGTCTCTAATTCAGTGGCATCGCGAATGCATTCTGCATAAATTAATTTAACCACGCTTCACAATTCCTGTAATTCCTGACTGCAGCTTGGAAGTAGATAAAATGATGATGCGGCGGCTGTGTCGATTCGGGATGGTGACTGCAGCTCGGCGGTAGATAAACTGGTGCGGCTACTGTGTCGACTCGGGTGGTGACAGCAGCTCGGCGGTAGATAAACTGATGCGGCGGCTGTGTCGACTCGGGGTGGTGACAGAAGCTCGGCGATGGAAAAAATGTTGATTCTTGTGTGGCGGCTGAGTCTACTCGGAAAAATGATGGTTCTTTTTATCCGGATCGAAGGACCAGTGAATAATGTGAAATCAAATGAAACAAAACTTTTGGGAACTTTATGATTATTTTATTTACTCTTATTCGGCCACACACGTTCGGCCACGAAGTTACAAAAAAGAAAGAGGAAGTGAGGTTAGCGGCGCCGGTTTTATGCAAAAAACTGCAACAAAAAAAGTGCTGCCAATTTTATTGGTGTGATCGCCCTCTAGTGACAATTTACAAGTTTGAGGGTCGCATCACATTAGATTAGATATATTGTTATTTACACTTTTACTTTAAACAGTGTCTATGGAAGATTTTGATTTACACCTATCCTCGGGGCAAAACAAAAAAAGAAGTAATCGCTTGGAACACTGGCTTTAGTCTTTTATGACTCATGTTGGGGTTTTTTTCCTTGTAGTACATAATGCGTCCATTATGTGCAAAATGTTAGCTCTCTAGGTCTAACCGTTCAAAGACGTAATGTTAATCCGTCACATTAGTCCATTAGTATTCTGTTTTATACACTTCTGGTACAGAACACTAAAAATGTTGCACTCTTGACCACCCTCTAAACAAATTCCAATTCGCCTATCAGAAAAAAAAATCGACTGTAACTGCACTGCATCATCTTGTCGGAAAAATTGAGGTGTCTTTCAATGCCTAGAAAATAACACTATGCTTTTGATAACACCTCCATGCTTCCATCGAAAGAACTGCAGCTGCAAAAGACGTAGACAAGCACACATGCAACTACTACCACTGACCTCATGCAGAATGCCCTAGATAAAGTGTGGGAATGGTGTCAACTTGAGGGACTCGATGTCAACGTTAGCAGAGTACACAGTAATTTTTGGGTGTGGAAATAACAAAAAAAAAAAATTTTTGTAATCGCAATTATTTTTAAAATCGATTTCTAGCATATTATTAGTGCATCTTGCAGGCAGAAGACCGCGTACAAAACGCCTTGGACTACCATATTTGTTATCAGGGCGCCTAACTGTATATTTTGAAATGATAATAAAGTTGTTATTTCAATTATTTTTACTTTCGAAAAAACTACATTTCTGATATAGTATTATTCACCATTGCCCCAGAAGAGCCTGCAAGACGCTAATATTTATAAATAACAACTAAAGAACTTCCTAATAATACTAATTGCTTTTTTTTATATCATCCAAAAATAACTCTGGGCTCTCGGTCTAAAACTTCACAACAAAAAGATTAATTAATCACTCAAATATAATAAATAAATATTTGGGAATCACGCTTGATTCTAGACTAAATTAGAAAAAAAGCCAATCAAGAAAGCCAATCTCTATTACGGGCGTGCTCAAAACTTTTTGGAAAGAAATGAAGACCTAAAATGATTCATTGGACCTACCTTACCATAGTACTTCCGACTATAACGTATACTTCACTGATTTTCCAGGGAAAGGTTGAATAAATATCTGCTCGGAATTACAGGCGCTATGCGGTCCTGCCCAACAACCGCTTTAGAAGCTCTCCTGCAGCTCCCCCCTTTCCATATCAGAGTCAAGAAAGCTGCAGCGATAAACGCTGCAAAACTTCATTTAGTTTAAAATTGTAATTTTGCGAGATTTCAAAGGTCATCTAAAAATCCTAAGCAGGCTCCCACTACTTTTCAAGTCTGCTATACATGTTACGGACTTCAAGGCCCTAGAAATAAATCTTTACCGCCCTTTTAAAATAATGATCCTAAAGCATGATAAACTGAACAACCGGGGGTCCTCCTTCTCTGAACTACCCTCACTCAACAGGGTACACCGTCGGATCAAAGATGAAACACAGTAGGTGCGAGAGTATTCGGTCCTAATTTCTAATTGGCGGTCCCTTCACCCCACGCCATAGAATTATGCGCCAGAGAATGCATTAGGCGCAACTTCCGTAGATCCAATATTAACATCCTGACCGACATGACAGTCAAGCGGCTATTAAAGCCCTATATTCTTTCTACTTTAGGTCTAACCTGAAATGGAATTGACTAAACACCATCATTTGGGTTCCTGGTCACAGGGGTATAGATGATAACGAACGCGCGGATGAACTTGCAAGACGCGGGTCAGCACCACCATTCACAGGACCATTACCATTCTTTGGCCTACCTGTTAGCCAGATGAAACTGTAACTGAACTCCTGGATAAACCTTGTATCAATATCTAAATGGAACGGAACGCAGAGCCTTTGGCTGGCTAAAAAATTCATTTATTCTTCAAAACATTATCGAGCTGATGAAATTTTGTCTCTTCGGAAAAAAAAGCCAAAATCTTAACATACTATCTTACGGGTTACTGCTCCCTCAACTAACATCTCCACAAAATAAGTATGGCTGCGTCAGATATCTGCCGTCTATGACTGGAAACCCAAGAAACGTCAGAACATTTTCTATGTCCGACTACTCGGAAAGGGATTCATCACCTTATGAAGATAAATATCAAGGAATCGAAGTAGGTGCGAAGAAGATAGACTTATTCGGCCGGTAAAGCTAAAAAACTTGCCAAAAAATTAAAGAAGGGATAAATATAAAAAACGGTCCCAGGGTTTGATTTAATTACAGAGGATATTTAAAACACCTTCCACGAAAAGGTTTAAAAAAAACTAGCGCAGATTATAAATGCTGCATTCAAGTTAAGATATGTGCCAAGCATGTGAAAGGTCGTGGAAGTAATAATGATACCAAAACCAGGCAAACCACTTAGCGAAGTAACCTCATATCGCCCAATATCGATACTATCAATGTTGTCCAAGTTATTCGAAAAAATGCTGGTAAAACGTCTGCAAAAGATAACTGATGAAAAATCGATAGTCCCAATTCTATGGATTTAGAAATAAGCATTCTACAATTGATCAGGTGCATAGAATCACAAATAAAATCGAAAAAAGCATTTGAAGATAAACATGTAGCTCTACAATATTTCTTGATATAGCACAAGCTTTCGATAAAGTCTTGCACAAGGGAATGATCCACAAATTACAAAAGCAACTGCCGAAGCAGCATTCGAAAATTCTGGAGTCATATATATTAGATCGATTCTTCAGAATTAATCAAGAAACAGGGTACACAACATTAAGATAAATTAAAGCGGGCGTATCACAAGGCAGTGTATTGGGTCCTGTGCTTTACCTCTTATTCACTAGTGATCTGCCTGAAAGTGGAGAAACCACTATAGCAACTTTTGCAGATGACACTGCTGTACTTGCTGTGGGAGCAACTGTCGAAATAGCAACAAAAAAGCTTCAAATGGCAATAAACAGTATTTTAGAATGGACTAAAAAGTGGCAGATTAGATTAAATGACCTAAAGTTAGTCCATATTAATTTTACATATAAAAACGTACCACATATTACAGTATACATAAACAACAATGTAGTTGAATAATCCAATACAGTCAAATATCTAGGCATGATATTAGATGATATACTGCATTGGAAAGCGCATATAAAGAAAAAGGGAGATGAGTTGATCATGTGATACAGTAAAATGTATTGGCTTATTGGGAGATACTCATCCCTGTCCAACAACAATAAGCTATTGCTATACAAGCAGGTTCTGAAACCTTCTGAAATTTACAAAAAAATCCAAGCCTTCCAAAATAAGGTACTAAGGAACATAGTTAATGCACCTTGATACATACCCAACGCTGATCTACATAGAGATCTTAATATTGAAATGGTTGAAGATGAAATTAAAAAAGCTGCTCAAAGGCACAAAAGTAGGCTTCTCAACCATGTTAAATTTTTTATTTTTTTTTATAATTTGCGAGAGTTACATCCCAAAGTTCCGGTAACATGATGCCAACAGGAAAAGTCAGGCCGGAAATATTGCATTTTACAGAAAACCTAAGTCATTCTCGACACAGCATAAATGAAACATGTTGATATAGCATTTATTTATTTAATTGATCAAGCTGACACCAAATAATATTTAGTAAACAGGAAATGCAACTACAGCAAATTCATTTTTTGAAGTCGAGAATGATTACAGCGAATTAAGTAAGAAGTAGTCTTGACTCTCTTAGTGGGCAAAATCGCATCATCACCTCCACGTGGTGCCCGCTGGATAGCTATCTTTTGATAGTGAACTAACAATGAGCTTATGCTGAGTCGGGCGAATTGTGTGCAGCTGAACACTCGGACCTACGCAAGCACATCTGGGTGAACTTCAGCGCACATATATTCAACCGGACGAGGCATCTCTAGTTGACCTGATCGGCTAAAATATGCGTCTCAGTGGTCCAGCTAGAGGTCCTTAGAAGGAGGACGTGCGGCGTATAAATACTCTCGATGGAATCATCGGTGACGTCTACAGGCCAGCGAACACTTTACTTGAGCTACTTCAACGTATTTGGAGCTGAGGTCTGTAAGGATTTTCAATACTGGGTCAGGGTATTGAAAAGGAGATGGTGGCGGAGGAGCACTTAATGGGTCAACGGCAGCGCTCATATCCCCGAAGTGGGTGTAACCGGCCCCTCGTCCTAGGGGTTACAAAAAATAAAGGGACCTGGTTCTCCAAGTTGGAGGTTGTGCCATCGGGTTATCTTCTCTACCACGTAAAAAATAATATGGTTACGAAGCAACCAACAGCCTCGGATACGGATGATTTTACTGTTGACGACCCTTGCAAACGTAAAAGAGACAACGATCTTCGTGTCTGCAAGTGGAATGTTCTCACCCTCTACATACCGCGTGCAGCCGAACAACTTGCGGAGGCCCTCGGCTGCTGTAAAGCAGACATTACCGCCATCCAAGAAGTGCGATGGGATGGGAAGGGCAAAAGAAGGATGAAAAACTGTTTTATCTACTACGGCGATTGCTACAGACAACAAGGACAGCTTCTACTTGGATGCGGATTTGTTATTAGAAGCAGACTTAGGCAAGAAGTCTTGACTTCTCGAAATGTGAACGAGCACCTCATGACTATCTGCATCAAGGCTAAATTCTCCAACATTAGCCTAATATGCGCTCACGCCCCTCAGAGAAGATGGACGACTCGATGAAGGATGACTTCTATCAGTTCTTCGACAACACGTATGAGCAATGCCCTAGCCACGACGTTAAAATTGTTCTGGGTGATTTTAACGCAAAACTAGGAAGAGAGGACGTCTTTAGTAGTTCGGAAAGCACAGTCTGCATGACACCACATCCGACAACGGATTCAGGCTAGTCGACTTTGCGGCGAGACAAAACGTTGTCGTAGCTAGTACGTGGTTCCCGCGTCTTGATATTCACAAGGGGACATGGCTCTTTTTTGGTCGAAAAACCGTCAACCAAATCGATCACATTGCGATAAACGAAGGCACTCTTCCAGTATTCTGACTCGGATCACTACCTGGTTGTAGCCAAGGTACGGATACAGATATCCAGAACAGAGCGAAATCAACGAAATACTATGAGGAAGTTTGATGTCGAACGGCTACAATGGCAAGAGACCGCCAGAGCCTTTGCTGATCGAGTTTCCCTCAATCTCAATCTGAGTCCTATACCGCCTGGAATAAACGCAGAAGACCAGTGACAATGCTGCCAGAAATCGTGAAAATTATATAGAAATCAGATCTACAGGATTCATTAAAAATTATAATTCCCTTCGACACAAGGAAGTGCCTAAATTTAGAAAACACAAACTTGAAAACATACACGAAAATAACATAAAACGTATCTTTAAATTTGCAGATCAAAACCCTTCTGATATAGATACTAATACTAATAATCATCCCCAAAATACAAACAGCCCTAACAATTGAAAAAATCACTTCAGAAGTTGGTTATGCAGAGATAAGGATTGATGAAGTAGAAATAGTTAATAAATTTGACATAATACCACATATTATTAACCCACACGAAATTGTTAATTTAATAGATACTTTAGAGAAACGTATTGAAAAATTACCAGCAGAAAGAAAGAGTTTTCCAAGAACAGAATTATATTCAATGAGAAATAAGGTATTAACTCTATTACCCCATAGATCTAAAAGAGGTTTGATTAATGTTGTAGGAAAGGGATTGAGTTGGCTCTTTGGAACGTTAGACGAAGACGACAACCACGACATAGAAAACCAATTAAAAAGTAACGACAATACAAATAACGAACTAATAGAGGCAATCTATAATAACAAATCCGCATCCAAGTAGACGCTGTCCTTGTTGTCTGTAGCAATCGCCGTAGTAGATAAAACAGTTTTTCATCCTTCTTTTGCCCTTCCCATCTCATCGCACTTCTTGGATGGCGGTAATGTCTGCTTTACAGCAGCCGAGGGCCTCCGCAAGTTGTTCGGCTGCACGCGGTATGTAGAGGGTCCGAACATTCCACTTGCAGACACGAAGATCGTTGTCTCTTTTACGTTTGCAAGGGTCGTCAACAGTAAAATCATCCGTATCCGAGGCTGTTGGTTGCTTCGTAACCATATTATTTTTTACGTGGTAGGGAAGATAACCCGATGGCACAACCTCCAACTTGGAGAACCAGGTCCCTTTATTTTTTGTAACCCCTAGGACGAGGGGCCGGTTACACCCACTTCGGGGATATGAGCGCTGCCGTTGACCCATTAAGTGCTCCTCCGCCACCATCTCCTTTTCAATACCCTGACCCAGTATTGAAAATCCTTACAGACCTCAGCTCCAAATACGTCGAAGTAGCTCAAGTAAAGTGTTCGCTGGCCTGTAGACGTCACCGATGATTCCATCGAGAGTATTTATACGCCGCACGTCCTCCTTCTAAGGACCTCTAGCTGGACCACTGAGACGCATATTTTAGCCGATCAGGTCAACAAGAGATGCCTCGTCCGGTTGAATATATGTGCGCTGAAGTTCACCCAGATGTGCTTGCGTAGGTCCGAGTGTTCAGCTGCACACAATTCGACCGACTCAGCATAAGCTCATTGTTAGTTCACTATCAAAAGATAGCTATCCAGCGGGCACCACGTGGAGGTGATGATGCGATTTTGCCCCCTAAGAGAGTCAAGACTACTTCTTACTTAATTCGCTGTAATCATTCTCGACTTCAAAAAATGAATTTGCTGTAGTTGCATTTCCTGTTTACTAAATATTATTTGGTGTCAGCTTGATCAATTAAATAAATAAATGCTATATCAACATGTTTCATTTATGCTGTGTCGAGAATGACTTAGGTTTTCTGTAAAATGCAATATTTCCGGCCTGACTTTTCCTGTTGGCATCATGTTACCGGAACTTTGGGATGTAACTCTCGCAAATTATAAAAAAAAATAAAAAATTTAACATGGTTGAGAAGCCTACTTTTGTGCCTTTGAGCAGCTTTTTTAATTTCATCTTCAACCATTTCAATATTAAGATCTCTATGTAGATCAGCGTTGGGTATGTATCAAGGTGCATTAACTATGTTCCTTAGTACCTTATTTTGGAAGGCTTGGATTTTTTTGTAAATTTCAGAAGGTTTCAGAACCTGCTTGTATAGCAATAGCTTATTGTTGTTGGACAGGGATGAGTATCTCCCAATAAGCCAATACATTTTACTGTATCACATGATCAACTCATCTCCCTTTTTCTTTATATGCGCTTTCCAATGCAGTATATCATCTAATATCATGCCTAGATATTTGACTGTATTGGATTATTCAACTACATTGTTGTTTATGTATACTGTAATATGTGGTACGTTTTTATATGTAAAATTAATATGGACTAACTTTAGGTCATTTAATCTAATCTGCCACTTTTTAGTCCATTCTAAAATACTGTTTATTGCCATTTGAAGCTTTTTTGTTGCTATTTCGACAGTTGCTCCCACAGCAAGTACAGCAGTGTCATCTGCAAAAGTTGCTATAGTGGTTTCTCCACTTTCAGGCAGATCACTAGTGAATAAGAGGTAAAGCACAGGACCCAATACACTGCCTTGTGATACGCCCGCTTTAATTTATCTTAATGTTGTGTACCCTGTTTCTTGATTAATTCTGAAGAATCGATCTAATATATATGACTCCAGAATTTTCGAATGCTGCTTCGGCAGTTGCTTTTGTAATTTGTGGATCATTCCCTTGTGCAAGACTTTATCGAAAGCTTGTGCTATATCAAGAAATATTGTAGAGCTACATGTTTATCTTCAAATGCTTTTTTCGATTTTATTTGTGATTCTATGCACCTGATCAATTGTAGAATGCTTATTTCTAAATCCATAGAATTGGGACTATCGATTTTTCATCAGTTATCTTTTGCAGACGTTTTACCAGCATTTTTTCGAATAACTTGGACAACATTGATAGTATCGATATTGGGCGATATGAGGTTACTTCGCTAAGTGGTTTGCCTGGTTTTGGTATCATTATTACTTCCACGACCTTTCACATGCTTGGCACATATCTTAACTTGAATGCAGCATTTATAATCTGCGCTAGTTTTTTTTAAACCTTTTCGTGGAAGGTGTTTTAAATATCCTCTGTAATTAAATCAAACCCTGGGACCGTTTTTTATATTTATCCCTTCTTTAATTTTTTGGCAAGTTTTTTAGCTTTACCGGCCGAATAAGTCTATCTTCTTCGCACCTACTTCGATTCCTTGATATTTATCTTCATAAGGTGATGAATCCCTTTCCGAGTAGTCGGACATAGAAAATGTTCTGACGTTTCTTGGGTTTCCAGTCATAGACGGCAGATATCTGACGCAGCCATACTTATTTTGTGGAGATGTTAGTTGAGGGAGCAGTAACCCGTAAGATAGTATGTTAAGATTTTGGCTTTTTTTTCCGAAGAGACAAAATTTCATCAGCTCGATAATGTTTTGAAGAATAAATGAATTTTTTAGCCAGCCAAAGGCTCTGCGTTCCGTTCCATTTAGATATTGATACAAGGTTTATCCAGGAGTTCAGTTACAGTTTCATCTGGCTAACAGGTAGGCCAAAGAATGGTAATGGTCCTGTGAATGGTGGTGCTGACCCGCGTCTTGCAAGTTCATCCGCGCGTTCGTTATCATCTATACCCCTGTGACCAGGAACCCAAATGATGGTGTTTAGTCAATTCCATTTCAGGTTAGACCTAAAGTAGAAAGAATATAGGGCTTTAATAGCCGCTTGACTGTCATGTCGGTCAGGATGTTAATATTGGATCTACGGAAGTTGCGCCTAATGCATTCTCTGGCGCATAATTCTATGGCGTGGGGTGAAGGGACTGCCAATTAGAAATTAGGACCGAATACTCTCGCACCTACTGTGTTTCATCTTTGATCCGACGGTGTACCCTGTTGAGTGAGGGTAGTTCAGAGAAGGAGGACCCCCGGTTGTTCAGTTTATCATGCTTTAGGATCATTATTTTAAAAGGGCGGTAAAGATTTATTTCTAGGGCCTTGAAGTCCGTAACATGTATAGCAGACTTGAAAAGTAGTGGGAGCCTGCTTAGGATTTTTAGATGACCTTTGAAATCTCGCAAAATTACAATTTTAAACTAAATGAAGTTTTGCAGCGTTTATCGCTGCAGCTTTCTTGACTCTGATATGGAAAGGGGGGAGCTGCAGGAGAGCTTCTAAAGCGGTTGTTGGGCAGGACCGCATAGCGCCTGTAATTCCGAGCAGATATTTATTCAACCTTTCCCTGGAAAATCAGTGAAGTATACGTTATAGTCGGAAGTACTATGGTAAGGTAGGTCCAATGAATCATTTTAGGTCTTCATTTCTTTCCAAAAAGTTTTGAGCACGCCCGTAATAGAGATTGGCTTTCTTGATTGGCTTTTTTTCTAATTTAGTCTATGATCAAGCGTGATTCCCAAATATTTATTTATTATATTTGAGTGATTAATTAATCTTTTTGTTGTGAAGTTTTAGACCGAGAGCCCAGAGTTATTTTTGGATGATATAAAAAAAAGCAATTAGTATTATTAGGAAGTTCTTTAGTTGTTATTTATAAATATTAGCGTCTTGCAGGCTCTTCTGGGGCAATGGTGAATAATACTATATCAGAAATGTAGTTTTTTCGAAAGTAAAAATAATTGAAATAACAACTTTATTATCATTTCAAAATATACAGTTAGGCGCCCTGATAACAAATATGGTAGTCCAAGGCGTTTTGTACGCGGTCTTCTGCCTGCAAGATGCACTAATAATATGCTAGAAATCGATTTTAAAAATAATTGCGATAACAAAAATTTTTTTTTTTTGTTATTTCCACACCCAAAAATTACTGTGTACTCTGCTAACGTTGACATCGAGTCCCTCAAGTTGACACCATTCCCACACTTTATCTAGGGCATTCTGCATGAGGTCAGTGGTAGTAGTTGCATGTGTGCTTGTCTACGTCTTTTGCAGCTGCAGTTCTTTCGATGGAAGCATGGAGGTGTTATCAAAAGCATAGTGTTATTTTCTAGGCATTGAAAGACACCTCAATTTTTCCGACAAGATGATGCAGTGCAGTTACAGTCGATTTTTTTTTCTGATAGGCGAATTGGAATTTGTTTAGAGGGTGGTCAAGAGTGCAACATTTTTAGTGTTCTGTACCAGAAGTGTATAAAACAGAATACTAATGGACTAATGTGACGGATTAACATTACGTCTTTGAACGGTTAGACCTAGAGAGCTAACATTTTGCACATAATGGACGCATTATGTACTACAAGGAAAAAAACCCCAACATGAGTCATAAAAGACTAAAGCCAGTGTTCCAAGCGATTACTTCTTTTTTTGTTTTGCCCCGAGGATAGGTGTAAATCAAAATCTTCCATAGACACTGTTTAAAGTAAAAGTGTAAATAACAATATATCTAATCTAATGTGATGCGACCCTCAAACTTGTAAATTGTCACTAGAGGGCGATCACACCAATAAAATTGGCAGCACTTTTTTTGTTGCAGTTTTTTGCATAAAACCGGCGCCGCTAACCTCACTTCCTCTTTCTTTTTTGTAACTTCGTGGCCGAACGTGTGTGGCCGAATAAGAGTAAATAAAATAATCATAAAGTTCCCAAAAGTTTTGTTTCATTTGATTTCACATTATTCACTGGTCCTTCGATCCGGATAAAAAGAACCATCATTTTTCCGAGTAGACTCAGCCGCCACACAAGAATCAACATTTTTTCCATCGCCGAGCTTCTGTCACCACCCCGAGTCGACACAGCCGCCGCATCAGTTTATCTACCGCCGAGCTGCTGTCACCACCCGAGTCGACACAGTAGCCGCACCAGTTTATCTACCGCCGAGCTGCAGTCACCATCCCGAATCGACACAGCCGCCGCATCATCATTTTATCTACTTCCAAGCTGCAGTCAGGAATTACAGGAATTGTGAAGCGTGGTTAAATTAATTTATGCAGAATGCATTCGCGATGCCACTGAATTAGAGACAGAAGATATTGATATTGGCGTTATTAAAGCAAAATACACTTTATCGAACGAATCGTATATTTCCTGTCTCGGTCTTATTCTAGAATTAATGTCACAATTTAAAGAGCCACATCCCACTGTAAAACATTTTGTCTAGCATGTAAGTTACAATGAATTTTTTTTATTTTTTTTTATAATCTGCGCGCGCCAAAGGGAGTATTAATACCCTTTAATTGTTTCAGGGCACGGGCGTCAGGGAAAAGGGGAAGAGGAACAGAGGAGGTACCTATGCACGTTGGCTTTGAATGTTTGAAGGTTGTAGTGATGGGGAAATACAGAGCCTGGTAGATCGTACCACATTCGTGTTGTTCGGCTTATAAATGAATCCCTATATTTGACAGTACGACCGAAGTTTGGCTACAGGGTAAAATGATGTGCATCGAAGCATGTCGCGTATTGCGGGTGAAATTTTGAAGGGGAGGAATGCAACTGGCTATTTCGCTGGAGCATTTTTTGTGGAAAAAACGATAAAACAGGGAGAGACAGGAGACATTTCTCCGATGTTCTAGTGAATGAATGGAATTCACAATGCCTCTATCACCTATAAGTTTTAACGCGCGATTTTGTACCCTATCAAGAATGTGCAAAACGGTCTTGGGTGCACCAGACCAGATATGGGCGTTATATTCCAGCTTAGGGCGGATGACTGCCTTATAAATTGAGGCCAGATCAGACGGGGTAAAATATTTCTTGCACCGTTTAAGGAATCCTAGACATTTTGCAGCATTTTTGGCGACCTCGAATATACGATCATTCCATCGAAGATGGTTATTAATACACATACCGAGAATGGCAAGTCTTTCGGTTTCAATGATGCAAGTACCATCCATGGATAATGGTTGAGGGTTTTGGTTTCGCTTGAGAGACAGAAGACAGCATTGTGTTTTGGAAGCATTAAATTCCACTCGGTTGGTTGAACCCCATTTAATTATGCTTTCCAAGTCGGAATTTAATATGTTTACAATGGATTGATTAATAAAAATGCAGTAAAAGTGAAAATGAAATGAAGGCGTCTCCTCCCTGCAATAACGGTACGTCGTCCGCTGCAGTTAATAATGGTTCGTCTATATAGGATTATACGTATAAATACGTAGTTAGTAATGGTGATACTTCTTGTGCAATTGACAACGGTACGTCCTCTTTTCAGTGCGTTAAACTTCCCCTTTGCGACATCTTTCATGGCCGTCCTTTCGGGATATGTTCGATGCTGTCTACAAACAGCATCCCAAGCTAGGATCAGTTCAAAAACTTTTCCACTTACGTGAAAAAATCAAAGGCGCTGCGCATAACATTGTAAGCAAGTTTCCGCTTACCAATGACAGTTTTGACTTAGCATGGGAGGCATTGAAAAATAATTTTGAAAATAAACGCATCCTCATTAAAAAAAACTAGTGAGAGTTATTTTCAATCTTCCGGTTATTCAATCTGAATCCGCTAAAGGCTTGAAATTGCTTCAAAGCTCTATACAAAGAACTGGGATCCAATCTTAATTTATACGTGCGTGACCCGGTTGCCGAAAACCACTCTTGCCATTTGAAACAATTCATTGAAATGCCAACGGAAGTTCCAACATGGGAACAATTAAACAGTTTTTTGGACTCTCGATATAGAATATTGGACTCAATCTCAGACGTGATTTCAATTCCAAGTGGAAACACGAACACACGTCAATCTAATTCGCCAAGGAAAGCTAACGTTCAGTCTTATTGTACAAAATAATATACAGTTTCGTGTAAGCTATGCACAGAACGTCATTCAATACACAAGTGCCCAAAGTTTTTGGAAATGACCGTTCAATCTCTCCTTAACTACACTCGAAGTAATAAACTTTGATCCAACTGTTTAGCAGTAACGCACTTAAGCAAGAACTGCGCGAGCCCACACAGTTGTAGCACATGCAAAAGTCAACATCATTCCCTTTTACGTATCGATTCACACTCCACACCCCCTTCTCAAATACTCTCTCCGAGCAATACAGTTTATACTCAGCCCACCAACACTACCTCGTCTCATTTAAATTTACAGTCCACTTCAAATCCACGGGGAAGCTCTCCCACTGGTAGATCTGTTCTTCTTACAACGGCTTTGATCAAAATCATTTATCAAGAATCCATTTTTCTGGTAAGGGCTATGGTTGCTCCTGGCTCTGAAACATCGTTTGTTTCCGAGGCAGTTCAGAAACGTCTTCGATGACCTGACACCCTATTACGTCGAAAAAAATGTGTTCGCTTTCACTGGCCAATGATGTAAACCCAAATGAGTCGAACCTTGCTCAAGCCACTGTTCTAAAAACTTTAACTGGCCATCTTCCTGCTTCTTCCTTTCAGTTAATTAACACGAGTCAATTTTCGGGACTTGAGCTAGCAGTCATCTCAAGATGATTTTCTAGTGGGAGCAGATCTTTACACATTGTAATGCCCTTAGGCTTTCGCTACACATTGCACTAAATCAGTTTCTGCGTTCCGAAAGATTATTTGCTAAAACCCCGGATCTAATTTCCACCTATTGAAAAGTCATCCAAGAATATTTAACTTTAGGCCACATGCGGAAAAATAATTCGCTCGAGAAAGTAAACGATAAAGTCGTTTCAATGTTCTATCTTCCCCATCACGCACTGCTTAAACCGGAAAGTACTTCGACAAAGGTTCGCATTGTATTTAACGCATCAAATGCATCCAGTAATGGAAAAAGTCTGAACAACCTCTTCTTTAACGAGATGGCACATCGCTTATTATACGATGCAGATTTTTCAAATTTGTCTTTAATGGAGAAAAATATATCGCCAAATTTGGGTACATACCGACTCTAAGATAGAAAATGGTGAATTGCTTACTGCCACATTCGGTGTTAACTGCGCACCCTTGCACTCCGTACAATGCGACAGTTAGCCGAAGACATTAAGCACAAATTCTCCATTGCCTCAAAAATCATAGAGGAAGAATTTTATGTCGACGACTTAATGTCTCATGATCTACTTACAGCTCGAAATTCACAATTACAGTTGGTTGAAGCTCTTTCATCCGCTGGATTTTCAATCCCAAAATGGACCTCAAACTCTTTAGATATTTTGAAACATTTTCCACCTGAGCATATCCTCAGTGAAAGTGTTCTCAACCTCGACGAGGATAGTTCGGTTAAAACTCTTGGCATCCTATGGAATGCCAATGGCGATTATTTTTATTTTACCGTTCAACCTTATACAACCTCAAGTGTAACAACAAAACGCGAAGTTTTCTCCAAAATAGCTCGTCAATGCGATCCTGCAGGTTGGCTTGCACCAGTAATCGTAGTGTCTAAAATTCTTATGCAACAGATCTGGTCTGACGGCACTGATTGGGACGAGCCTCTGAAACAAGAAGCAGCTGAACGATGGAATGCATTTATCAAAACCCTATCGGACATTCAAACTCTGAAATTAATCGTTGGTTTAATTATTATTCTTCTTCTACTGTACGATTCAATGGATTTTGTGGTGCGTCCGAAAGCTCGTTTATACGCAAGGAGATTCGACCGTTTTAACCTGATATGTGCTAAAAGAAAAGTAGCACGACTTAAACAAATTTCATTACCGTTTAGAATTGTGTGATGCTGGTCTTTTTTCTAAACTTGTTAAGTTCTATCTTCCCAATTTCCCGGTGGAACTGTTTTTATGGACTAATTCATCGATCGTTCTTGCATGGTTGAATAAACCTCCCCGCACCTGGAAGACTTTCATAGCCAATCGCATAACAATTATATTGGACAATGTGGGAAATACCCAGTGGCGTTACGTTAAAACTCTCGATAACCCCGCGGATCTCGCCACTCGACGCATCCTGCCTCTCGATCTAAAAGATAATTCGCTTTTGGATGAATTGTCTGCCAGTTCCAGCTGCTGAAGTTCATTTAGAGGCAAGAAATGTAAAAACCTTTTTAATCCAAGACTACGAAGATGTTTTGACCAGATTTTCTTCATTCGGTCGCGCACTGAGAGTAGTTTCTTATATTTTCCAATTTCCCCAACTTACGTCCTATTAGGGAAAGGAAAGAGATTAATTATAGCTCACATTGGAAATTCTACAGGTTTCGTCGATGGAGGACTCTTATGCTTTACTTCAGGAAAAAGTGGGGATTACCACGAAGACATGAATGCTGACGTGTACGTAAAATGGTTTAGAGATAACTTAACACACCTAGAACCCAACTCTATCATAGTTTTGGACAATGCCTCCTATCATTCCAAAAATCAAAAGAAAGCACCATCCACTTCTGCCATAAAAGATGAGATCAAAGAGTGGTTGAGATTCAACGCTTTAACTGTCGAG
Organism: Pocota personata; assembly: GCA_963082735.1. NCBI lineage: Eukaryota > Metazoa > Arthropoda > Insecta > Diptera > Syrphidae > Pocota > Pocota personata. The sequence continues at coordinate 15,071,740 of OY720433.1, forward strand.
GATGACATGGTTAAAACAGAGTTACTTTATACAGTAAAACGAAACAAAGCGAAATATGAGACATACGCAGTGGATGAAATGTCTAAAGCTGCAGGACATAAAGTGCTTCGCTTGCCTCCTTATCACTGTGACCTTAATCCAATAGAATTGGTGTGGGCTCAAGTGAAAGAGTTCATAGCCAGCCAAAATAAATCTTTTAAATTCGCTGAAATAAAAAGATTACTAACAACAGCACTTGACAAAGTCGATAGTGAAAAATGGCACCGATGTGTCCAACATGTTGAGCTGAATGATGAGCCAAATATGTGGGAGATAGATGTTTTTGCCGAAGAAGCAGTAGAAATTTTGGTAATATCTAGATTTAAATGACGAGAGTAGCAGTAGTAACTATTCATCAAACTAATTAATATTTTAATATGTTATTTTATAAATTATTCTATATATTGTTTTAACTTTAAAATTAATAAATTATTTTTTTTATGTTTACTCTTATTATATATGTATCAATAAATTAAGTTATATTTTTATGTCGTTTTTTTCTTTCCAATAAACTAAAAAGGACTGGGGATACCCTTAAAAAAAAGAACCCATAAACTAAAAGGGACTAGTCCTGCTGGAAATACCCTTAAAAAAAACGCACCTATTATCTTACCTCAAGGTGGTGAGAAAAAAGATAAATGTAATTTATTTCTTTAACTTATAATAATGATACATCAAAATACTCTACAACATACTAAAATTCTATTAAAATTGAGTCAGTGTCGACTTTATAATCTATTATCTTTATTTCGCTCAACAAATTGTTTTGTTTTTAAACCAGCAGATGGCAACCCTAAGGGTAATGCTCTCCCATTTGTGGCGATGTGTCAGATAATATGGCAACCCCGTAAGGGCTTTAAAGAGAGACGCACTTATGCAAGCTATTGCAACAAGACAGAGAGGCAAATATCCCAACTTCCCTCTACTGTCAATTTTTCTAGGACGGATTTTAGTACTTTATCAGTTACTCAAAAGGAAGTAGAGATATCAAAACTTAGACTCATTCATGTGGCAAACGCAGATATTTTTCTACTAAATTTCATGTACAATTAAAAAGTCCCTTGATAACTCTCAATCCATTTCTGGATTCTCATAAAACTCTTCGGGTCAACGGCAGTTTAATAAATGCTGATTTTTCATATAATGAGCGTTATCCAATCATACTGCAATATGCTTCGCCGTACTCCTCCCTAGTTATTGATTTTCTTCACATATTATCACTGCACGGCGGTAACGCATTGGTGCTACGTATGGTTAGGCAAGAATTTTGGATTCCACCGTTGAAAACGCTAATAAAGACTCGAATAAATCGTTGCGAAACTTGTGTTATTTATAAGGAAAAAATGAGTAAGCAACTAATGGCCGCTCTACCTTCTGAGCGCTGCACATTTTCTCCCCCTTTTACTTATACCGGCATTGCCTTTATAGGTCCGTTCGATATCAAAAGCTCTAGTGGCCGGAACTGTCGCATTCCCACAGGATACACATTTTGTTTTTGTATTTTTTATTTTTTTTTTTTTATAATTTGCGCGCGCCAAATGGGATATGAATACCATTAAATTATTTCAGGGCACGGGCGTTTGCAGAAATTGAGAGAGAGAGAAAGGAAGATTGGTGTAGTGGGTTTGAAACTTAGGTGGTATTAAGTTTCAGTAAACTCCAAGGGTGGCATCCAGATAACTGGGGAGCTTGTTTGTTTTGCTTTTTGTCGTTGCTCATGATTCACAGTATTTTTTTCCCTCCACCTGATGTCATCATCACGATCAAGTTGCATTTAAGCCATATGACCACTCTACTGCCAGTGTTATGCCTTCGCAGTAGAGTTGACTAAGCTTTCGCAATTGATCGACTTTTTTATTTATTTCAAACGAAATAAATAGATGATTGTTGAGATCAGGATTTGAACCGTGAACCAAGAGCGTGACAAGCGTTGATGTTACCACTACACCACGGCCACCCTCGCCTTAGTATGTTTCTCAATTGAAGCTATCCATCTTGAAGCTACTAGCACAGATAATAAAGTTATCCAGATGTCGCATCACCATACAAAAAAATTTTGATCTTTTTTGCGATGAGCAAAGAACGATGGCAAAAAAAAACCGAAAACAAATGTTTCTTTCACCACCAGCGTAGAGTTTGTGACATACCCACAGCGAAATTCTTTTTTTGTTTTGTTTTGTATTCTCGTATTTTTTGTCCTGGCCTGCGACTTTGGCACGGTGAGGAACAGACAAAGCAGAAATATACATACGTATGTATGTATACCTACTTATTGTAATATGCGAGCTACGGCTCGAGTAGATAAAACGTTATTCTGTGAGATTATTTCTTTATTTTCTAGTCTATAGAACAACTCAAGTTCACACTATACTGTTCTTCGCAAATTCCTGCCTTACAAGGTCTCTTTCTTCTCAAATCACTTTATCTCATTTCAATTACTTAATTCACAAATCCAAACTAATTACTTCTTCTTGTTAACTCTCAACTTTCAATTTATCACAAAATTACAACTTCGCCCATTATCACTTTTCCAATCTCTTCGTGTTGTTCAAGACCCAACTGCCCTGCCTCGATCGTCAACTGTCCTTATATAGTCGCATTTCTGATAGCCAGAAACTTCTAGCAAATTTTTCGACCACTGGAACAAGAAATTTCAGATGTAATAATTCCAAGATATCAAAACTTAGCCAATAATCTCTTGTGGTTATAATTCTCTCTTAATTCCGCGACGTCGGCTTAGACATAATCCGTCACACGAACCTCGAATGAAAATACACTTCGGAATGTGTTGCATACTTTTGGAGCGTAGTTATTATGCTACATTATGTTACACTGCCCCCTCTTAGACTTGTTCGTCCCGAACAAGTGCGTCCTCACTTCGGCCATTGTATCGACTCAGTCGGTCCACATGAACCACTTTCATTTTGGCACTTGGTCCTCGCTGGATGCGGTAGACAACATCGTTGATGCGGGTTACTATTCTGTAGGGACCCTCCCAGTTCTGCTGCAATTTAGGTGATTTCCCCTTTTGGCGATGGGGATTATACAGCCACACTAGATCTCCTTCCTGGAATCCTGACGTTGTTGCCTTGGCATCATACCTGGTCTTCATGCGGTCGCTCGTTATCTTAATCTGGCTTCTGGTCCTTTGGTGAATGTCCCTAAACCTTTCCCTAAGGTCCGCCAAGTACTCTTCTTCATTTCTGGGCTCATTGGTAGGAGATCCAAATTTCACCTCACTGGGTAACCGAGCTATTCCACCAAACAAGATTTCGAACGGCGTATGTCGAATAGTGCTATGCACGGCACTTCTATAGGCCATCAAAAACAAGGCAATCTGCCGGTCCCAATCCCGTTGGTAGTCACCTACGACCTTCGAGAGATGTTCGTCCAAAGTCCTATTGAAACGCTCCACCATACCGTCCGACTGTGGATGAAGCGGGGCTGTCCGTGTCTTTTTGATTCCGAGTAGTTGACACATCTCTTGGAAGATTCTTGCCTCGAAGTTCCGCCCTTTTTCAGAATGCAATTCAAAGGGCACACCGAATCTGCTCACCCAATTATAGACGATCTGCTCCGCCACTGTTATGGCTTCCAGGTTAGGGATCGGAAACTCTTCCGGCCACTTACTGAAGTAGTCCATTACTACGAGTATATACCGATTACCATTGTCGGTTTCCGGAAAGGGCCCTGCGATGTCAATAGCGATTCGTTCGAAAAGTGCTAACACGTTGTATTGGTGCATCTTACCTCAAGTTTTGATTCTCGGACCCTTGCTAGCTGCACACACTTCGCATTTTCTGCACCAGTCTTCGACATCTTCCTTCGCTTTTAACCAATAAAAACGTTCTCGTACCTTTTCTAGCGTCTTATTCACTTCCAAGTGGCCTCCGGACGCCCCCCCATGCATTTAATGTAACACCTCCTTGACCCTCGTCCGCGGCACGACTAGCTGCATTACAAATGACTTTCCGTCGGAGGATTCCCATTTTCTTCTCAGAACACCTTCTTGGACGTGGAGGGAGTCCCACTGCGCAAAATATGCCTTTAAGATCGGGCTTCTGTGAGAGATGTTCTGATGATCCGGTTTCTCCATGTTCTTCCTTCAGGCCAGAATCGGCACGATATCCAGGTCTTCCTTCTGAGCGTTCCTGATCTCATCTATGCTCCAGCCGGCGATAGGTTCGGCTCTCATTCTTTGGATGGAAACCAGCTCCCGTTCTTCCTGACGCGCACAATGTTTACAATCCGTTCTGCATGGTCTCCGGGACAGTGCATCCGCATTAGAGTGGAGTTTTCCTTTACGATGCTGTATTTCGTAGTCGTAGATTTGCAGCCTTTCGATCCATCTTGTGACCTGACCCTCAGGACTCTTGAACTGTAATAGCCATTTTAAGGCTGCATGGTCTGTGCGAAGAAGGAACTTCCTCCCATAGAGGTATTTGTGAAAATGCTTCGTAGCCAAGATCAAAGCTAGAAGTTCCCGCCTTGTCACGCAGTAGTTCCTTTCTGGCTTAGGGAGCACCTTGCTGAAGTACGCAACCACCTTCTCTTGGCCATCATGCACCTGGAAGAGTACGGCTCCTACCCCGACATTACTAGCATCTGTATCCACAATGAACGTTTCCCCGGGAGTGGGGTAAGCTAGTATCGGGGCATCGCATAGCCGTTGTTTAAGTGCCTTAAAGCTCTTCTCGTACTCAATTGACCATTTGAATTGTTTTCCCTTTTCCGTCAACTGGTGCAGGCTCTCTGCGATCCCGGCAAAATCCTTCACGAACCGTCTGTAGTAGGTGGCTAGGCCCAGGAAGCTCCTTAGTTGGTGTTTATCTTTGGGGACTGGCCAGTTTTTCACCGCTTCGACCTTCTTTGGATCGGTTCTCACTCCTTTCGCTGAAATTGTGTGCCCCAAGCACTTGACTTCTGCTCTAAACAGGGCGCACTTCTTGGGGTTGAGCTTCAGGTGGGCACTTCGAAGCCTTTGAAACACATCCCTTAGATTGTCTCGGTGTTGCGCAAACGTTTTTCCTACGACGATGACATCATCCAAGTATACCAAACAGGTTTTCCATGCTAACCCTTGCAGGACACATTCCATCAATCGCTCGAAAGTCGCCGGAGCATTGCACAGCCCGAATGGCATTACCGTGAATTGCCATAGCCCATTTCCTGCGGTGAAGGCGGTTTTCTCCCGGTCTTCTGGATGGATCTGTACCTGCCAGTAGCCACTCTTCAAGTCGAGGGTGGAAAACCATTAGGCTCCTGGCAGTGTGTCCAGCGTGTCGTCAATCCGTGGCAGAGGATAGCTGTCTTTCTTGGTGACGTAATTGAGCTGCCGATAGTCCACGCAGAACCGAGTGTTGCCATCTTTCTTCTTAACCAGTACAACCGGTGATGCCCACGGACTTTTGGAACTTTCAATCAGACCTTCTTTCTCCATTGCCGACACCATCTCTTGAACTTCTGTCTGCTTTGCCAATGGAAGGCGCCTAGCAGGCTGACGAATTGGTCTAGTATCACCAGTGTCTATTCGATGTTGTACCAGGTGTGCTCGGCCGTATCCTCCGTCCTGTGAGGCAAATACATCAGCGTACTCATTGATAAGATTCTCTGCCATAGTTCGCTGCTCCTGATTTAGCTCACTGGACTGGAGAATCGCCTCTCTCGTTTCCGCTATCCAAGGTGATGGGAGAGGTTTTGGAGCATCACGTTCAGATATTGTTGCGACGGCGGTAATCGGCGTGCATTTTCCAGTCACCTCCCCTCGCCTTAGTTTGACAGTGTGTGGCCTCGCGTTCAAAACTCTCCTTGGAACGATGGTGTTCTTTGGTTCGACTAACGTCTTTCCCACGATGTAGTTTTGAGAATGCTTCTCTGGGTCTGGTTCTACTATGTAGAATCGGTGGCTCCCAAGATTACCTTCCAGCTTCGTCCAAATGATTGTCTCTGAAGACGGCAGCAAAACTTCGTCTTTGCTGATGACTGTCCTGAGAGTTACGGCATTCTCGTTTCCGTACACCATCGGAATCTCCACATTTCGATACCTCAGTACTTGCATCCCGATGTCCAAGATTACTTCATTTGCTTTCATGAAGTCTATTCCGATGATGCACTCGTCGCATATATCTGCCACCAGAAACGCATGGGAGAACGTCAGTCCCGCCAGAGTAATCGTAAGACGAACTTCTCCAAACACCTTCGCCATTTCCCCTGTTGCAGTCTTCAGGCAGTAGCTGTTGGTGTTGTGCAGCCATGAGCTTCTAACGATATCTCTTCTTACAAGGGAGGCAGTGGCACCTGTGTCGATTGTGGCTACGCACTTCTTCTTGTTGATTAGTGCCTCCACTGTCAGGCTCTTGTTACCCTGTTTGGTTTGAGAAACTTGAATTTTGGTCCTGGGGGCCTCGATTCCAGTAACCAACTCTGCCCCGCGAAGTTGGTCCTTACGCATTTCCCGACTGCTGGTTTTGGGAAGTCTGACCGACAGGATGGATGTTATCACCGCCGGATGCTTCCTCTCTGCTTCTCCTACTTTCGCAATACGGACAATTTCCTCGTCTAGGTGCACTTCTGCACTGCCGTTGTAGGTGTCCAGTTTGGTTGCAATTCCAGCAACGGATTTGACTTCCGCGAGCTTTGTCTTAATCCATGACGGCTGTTCTCTGGCATGAGCATTCCACGACGGACATTTCCCTGACACGGTGTATTCCCTGGTATGCTGGGTCCGCAGCCTTCATTGACAAAGCGAATGCCAATGCCTCGGGGAGCGTTCGCTTTTCACCCATCCCTACAGCCATTTGCAGTTGTCTGTCCTCTATGGCCGTTGATAAGCTCCTCACCGGCTTTAGGGTATGTAAGATGGGCTAGTCGCTCTATATCCGCTTGCAACTGTTGGAGCGTTCTCCCCTTTTCTGGACTCGACTACGCAGCTGAACCCTGTACACCTGCTGCATGTGTTCATCCCCAAACCGCATCTCGACAGCCTGAACCAGAGAGTCGTAGTTCTGCTGTTTATCTTGCGGGATGGTCTGCAAGAGCTCCGCAGCTGGACCCCTCAGTGCAAGCGTGAGTGCAATAGACTTCTCTTCATCGTCCCAGCTATTGGTCATTGCGGCCGCTTCGAATTGCCTCTTATAAATTGGCCATGATGTTTGACCATCGAAGATAGGAGGCTGCATCTCCTTTCTTCTCAGACCGTCAGTGGAATATTCCCGTGCTTTCTGTCTCTTCACGTTGCTGAGTTCCTTAGCAAGATTTTCGACTTGCTTTCCTACTCTCTCGAATTGCGTATCCACTTTTTCAAACTGAGTCTCTATCTTCCCGAACTGAGTTTCATGTTTCTCAAAGTTTTCATCGAATCTAGTTTCGACTTTTTCGAGTTGCGTCTCGACCTTCTCGATTTTCTCTTCGATCGCTTCGAATTTGGATTCCAAGTTCTTGCTTTGCTCATCAAGTTTGCTTTCCAGAGCATCTAGAAAATTCTTTTGTTCGTCCATTGCTTTCTTTTGTTCGTCCATCTTAAGTTCTAGAGAATTCTTTGTTCGTCCATTGCTTTCTTTTGTTCGTCCAGGTAAAGTTCTAGAGAATTCTTTTGGTCATCGAGCTTAAGTTCCAGAGGCTTCTTTTGGTCTTCTATTGCTTTCCTTTGTTCGTCCATGACTGACTTAAGTTGCAGGAGCAGACTTGTTATACCCGGGTCGGCTACTGTACTTGCTGGTTCCTCTTCCACGTCAAACTCTACGTCATGCGGATTTTCACCTTCCTGCTTTATTGCTTCTTCCAGACGAATCAGTAGGGCATCTTTTCCCCCAGTTGTGTCGAGGTTCCGCTTATTGAGTTCTGCCTTTAGTTAATTATAGTTAGTTTTCCCAATTTGCGACCCATTTTGCGCAACTAATTAACATAACACAGAAATGTTTTTTTTTTTTTTTTTTTTCCTTGTGCAATTTCACACCACGGAAATAGTTATTCACAGAATAAGTTTTATCCCACTTCTGACACCAATGTAATATGCGAGCTACGGCTCGAGTAGATAAAACGTTATTCTGTGAGATTATTTCTTTATTTTCTAGTCTATAGAACAACTCAAGTTCACACTATACTGTTCTTCGCAAATTCTTTCCTTGCAAGGTCTCTTTCTTCTCAAATCACTTTATCTCATTTCAATTACTTAATTCACAAATCCAAACTAATTACTTATTCTTGTTAACTCTCAACTTTCAATTTATCACAAAATTACAACTTCGCCTATTATCACTTTTCCAATCTCTTCGTGTTGTTCAAGACCCAACTGCACTGCCTCGATCGTCATCTGTCCTTATATAGTCGCATTTCTGATAGACAGAAACTTCTAGCAAATTTTTCGACCACTGGAACAAGAACAGCTGCAGCCAATAATCTCTTGTGGTTATAATTCTCTCTTAATTCCGCGACGTCGTCTTAGACATAATCCGTCTCTTACTGTGGACACGAACCTCGAATGAAAAGACACTTCGGAATGTGTTGCATACTTTTGGAGCGTAGTTATTATGCTACATTATGTTACAATATGTACATTAAATCAGGATAGGTTAAGTTCATAAAGAATTTTAATTCGATCTGCTATGTTGTTAGGAATTTGTAGTTACGGTACAAAAAATTTAAATAGTAGGTACTGTAGGTATTGTAGGCTAACTTTATTTTACTCTACTTTATTCATATGTATGTATGTAGGTATGTACGTATTAGAAGATTGAGGCTGAGACAACTAATTATGTTTATTTATTTCCTAATTGTTTGAATACAACTTTTGTCTAATTGTTTGAATACATCTTGTCTTTTACAAATTCTTGTGGTACTCCTACTCTCATTTATAGTATGTTTGATGTTTGGTCCTTACATTCTACATAAAAGAAGAGGTCTGATAGGTATCCATAGCCACTCTTTTATTATTTTTTTGTTCATGCACGTTAAACAATAGGAAACAAAATCAAATCTGGTCTTAGCCCACTTTAGGTAAAGGCATTTATGTGAAAATGCATTTGCAAAATATTTTTGTCTTTAGACATTTACATAATACATATTAGAAGTATGATTTTTAGCTATTCACAGTGCCTTAACCAAAGTGGTTTCCAGGGGACCCTTACCTTACCACCGCCTTAGTTTTTTTTTCAAATATTCATACGTTATGTACATATGTAAATATTTATTTTAGTTTACATATTCATTCAATTTTGTAACTTGTTTGTCTTTTGTTTTGGATTCCTTTTCTTGTTTATGCTCTTGTCAATAAACCACTTACAATTTTTCCAAAGCAGAACTACCACAAGGAAATTGACTGTATCAATTTTGTGCGAATAATATTTATTTGTCATTTCAATCCAATCTGGATAGTGCAAATTTCTTTTTGAGATACATTGATTTACGATATTTTCTCTGAGATTAGATGCAAATAGACATTTCTGAAAGCCAGTGATAAATACTTGTATATGAAGTTGACATACTTTGAAGTACTTGTCTGATGGCCAGACAAGTATTGGATTTTCATTCGAGTGTTCATATTCTTTCAATTTGATCAATATTTCCATGAGATCGAAATTGGTTTTGTACGTTGTCATTTCTTTGACACAGTTCTCACAAACTGCATTAATTTTTTTAAGTGTTGTAAAAAAACAGTAACCTGCAAAATACCTTGGGGCTTTGGCATTCATTTCTGTCGTTTTTATTGAAATCGTGTCTTCATCTAGTAATTCTATCGCTAGAAGTTCGGATTCACAATATTTGGCTAGATCGAATATATTTTCATTCTTCTCTTGCTCCTGTGTAAGGACAATCTTTGTTTTATTTTCAGTATCCAACACAGCATTCCAATCTAACTGTAAATATTCAGAATCTTCTTCTTCACAATTGGAAAATTTTGACTTAAACAACAATTTTAGAGCTATAATTTTGGCCAGTAATGAGCCAAATTCAGACGCGTTTGGATTATTTTTATTAAAATTTCTTGCTCTTATTTTTCCAAAAAGGTTTTCAAGTGGGTCCTGATTGAACTTGGTAACATATATGTTTGGGAATGTGATGAAATAGTGTTTAAGTGTTTTAAAATATGTGTATGAATGTTTGATCAATGTATAATGTATAAATGTGTAATTAGATATCACCCAATTTTGCTCCTCCTTGTGTATAAATGTTGTTTTTTTTGCTTATGAAATGTGCTTCCCAAGTATATATGTAGTGTATTGTGTGTTTTCAATAATATGTGTAATGTACGTGCAAGAAAAAAAGACTACTGTGTTTAATGTATGATTCGTGTAACAAATTTATTGAAATAATGAAGACCAACCGATCTCGTTGGCTGATTAACGTAGACTGACTAATATAAGCTTTGATTTACATAGTTGAAAGGTAACAGTAATGAGAGATAACAGTTCCCGTCAATTAGTTTACATTGGCAAAGCAATTGATAAGAGAGAGTACATGCGTGAAAAAAAGTTACTGTAGAATTTGAGTGAAAATGAAATAGGATGTGTTGTGATGTGTCTGGTGATTGATGAATAGAGTGCGTGTTGACATGTTTGGTCATTGTCCAACATCCAGCCCCCCCTGAAAGCCTACGGCCTTTCAGAAATAGGTAGTGGAGCAACCTTGATTGAAAGTCGAATGTAGTCCCTAAATATGGTTCGAATGGTTACTACTCTGCATTTGTTGTCGGTTCCAGGATGAGTTTTGATGATTCGCCCGATGATCCATTTTAATGGTGGCAAGTTTGGTTCTTTGAGTAGGACGATGTTAATGACCGTTAAATTAGGCTGCGGTTTGTGCCACTTCGGTCGTTGTCGCAACGAAGTAAGAAATTCGTTGTGCCAGCGTCGCCAGAAACCTTGAAGCATTGCGTGCAAAAGAGACCAATTAGTTCTGATGGAAACTACAGAGTTAGGAACTTCTGGTTGGGGAACAACAGTATAAGCTTCCTCGATTAAAAAATGGGATGGGGAAAGGGCGATTGGGTCAGAGTCTGATGTTTGCCACATCGGTTGAGAGTTCAAAAGGGCTTCGATTTTTGACAACAAGGTATACATTGCCTCGTATGTGAGTTTGGTGTCACCGATAACGCGTTTCAGATGCAACTTTACAGATTTGACACCAGACTCCCACAAACCGCCAAAGTGAGGACTCGAAGGCGGTATAAATTTCCAGTTTATATTATCCTTTGACAGGTGGTCGATAATGATACTGTTGTGTTGTTGACTATAGAGGAGTTGATATAGTTCATTAAGTAGTCTTTTAGCATCATGGAGGTTAGTTCCATTATCACTCCAGATCTCATATGGTTTACGGCGTCGTGCCACAAAGCGATCCAAAGCCAGTAAAAAGGTTATGGAGGATAAGTCTCCGACGGGTTCCAGATGTATGGCCTTGGTAACGAAACAAACGAATAAGACTATGTAAGCATTCGTGAACCTTGGGTTTCTTCCTCGGTTCGAACGGAGCGTGATAGGGCCTGCATAATCGCAGCCAACCTTACTGAATGGTCGTGAATACCTTATCCGTTCAATGGGAAGGTTCCTCATAAGTTGTATGGAACTAGCTTGGCGTTGTCGGAAACACGTAATACAATCATGCACAACCTTCCGCGCGAGGTTTCTGCTCCCGAAAATGTAATTTTTTTTTTTTTTAACAACAACGATACACCAGCGTGCACATGTTTCTTATGCGTGTACTCTGCGATAAATCTTGCGATTACATGCGATTTACACAATAAGATAGGATGCTTTTCGGAATAGGTTAAGTCCGAGTGTTCTAACCGACCACCGACACGAAGAACACCATGAGAGTCGATAAAGGGGTTTTGCGATAATAGTCTACTCCTTGAAGTTAGTTGTTTGTTGCTTTTGAGAATTACAATTTCGTTATTGAATAATGACGATTGGGCGCACTTTATGAGATGGGTTTTCGCGAGAGATATCTCTTCAGATGATTGAGATTCAAAGTTGCGAGTATCTGAAGAAGATCGAGAGTTTTTAACGAACCGAATAACATATGTTATAACGCGCAATGCTTTATGCCAATTTGAATGGTTATTTAAGACATTTTCAAGTAAATTTAGCGAAGTTATGTTTGAAACGAATACCTGTGTGGTAGCTACTTTACGCTCTTCTAGTTGCCTGGAGTGCATGTCCTCCTTGTTTTAGCTCGATATAGGCCATTGGTCTTTGCGTTCGCTTAGCCACTTGGGTCCTTTCCACCATATGTCCATTTCCGCAAGTGTGGATGGGAACATCCCTTGAGTAGCGGCGTCTGCGGGATTGAACGTGGTTCCAACATTTGATCGGAATTGATGACATTATTTCAGAGGTTCGATTGCCGACAAACACAGACCATTTCTTTGGGGCGGCTGAGAGCCAATGAAGCACAATTGAGGAGTCTGTCCAGGCGAATATCTTGGGCTCTGGTTCCTGCAATGAAAGCTTAATTTTGTTTCTGAGTGGAGTTAGTAATAATGCTCCGCACAGCTCGAGCCTCGGAAGTGGCAGAACCTTTAAGGGGGCAACCCTGGTTTTTGCTGCAACAAGTGTGATAGAGAATTATCTTGACTGATGTTGCGGCAATAAACGACTGCGGCGTAAGCATCCAACGATGCGTCACAAAAGCCATGTAACTTCCAATTTTGTTTGTTAGGCAGCATAATCGTAGGTATGAAGAAGGACTCCACGAGAGGCAGCTCCCTTCTGTTGGTCCTCCATTGATGTACTAGATTTTCCAGAACTTCTTCATCCCAATTAAGATCCTTTCTCCAGAGCTCCTGAAACATTATCTTTATTGCAATCACGATGGGTGCTAGAAATCCTAAAGGATCAAAGATTTGTTAAGCATCTGACAATTTGCGGCGTTTTGTACACGAATCCGACAGACCAAGCTTGGCCCTATATGAGAAGGAATCCCTTGATGGACACCACTGCAGTCCAAGAACCTTAATTGAGTTGGATTCTTCGAAGTCGACTGGGGATAGCTCCAGCTGATTCTCAGGCAAAGACACGAGAAGTGGCCAGCTGTTTGTGGTCTACTTACGAAGATTAAAACCAGCTAGCTTTAATAAGTTGACCAGTTCTTTACGAAGAGCGATGAGATCGTCGATTGTATCTGCGCCTGTAATAACGTCGTCGACATAAAAATCATTTAAAATAGTAGCAGGTGCACGGGGATGGGTGATAGTAGAATCTAAGGCTAACTGCTGAAGAGCTCGCACGGCTAAAAACGGAGCAGCTGACATTCCATAAGTTACCGTAAGCAAACGGTATTGCTCTAGAGTATCCTCTGTATTTTCACGGCAGACAATGCGCTGAAAGTCAGTATGGTTTTGTGAAACCCAGATCTGCCTGTACATCTTCTCAATATCCCCTGGTATGAGATATAAGTGACGACGAAAACGTAAACATATTGAGAAGATGTCTCGCTGTATAGTTGGACCAATGAGAAGTGCATCGTTTAACGACATGGAATTGTGGGCTTCCGCAGATGCGTCGAAAACAACTCTAATTTTTGTGGTACTACTATCTCCTTTAAACACGGCATGGTCAGGAAGATAGTAGTGAGAATTATTTGAAGACTGAAAGATTTCATTAGGATGAACTTCTTCCATATGACCGAGAGAAAGATATTCATTAATAAACGATGAGCATTGGGATTTGAGATCCTGATTGAAATTGAA
>OY720433.1:15090465-15094420 GCA_963082735.1 Pocota personata
ATCGTGAGCAAGAGAGCTACGCTCAAGCCCTCAAGAGGAAAAATCCCGTGGCTGTCGCGCCAGACAAACTCGCCCAGAAGGTTAGACCTAGGGACAAACCCAAAGAAGGTGCGAGGGAAAATAAAAAGAAGGCAAAGAAGACGAAAGAGAAGAACCAGCGGAGATCTCGACCTGAAGCTATCCTCATTAAGCCAAAAGGAACGGAGAAGTTTACCGATATCCTGAGGGAAATCCGAAGTAAGGCGAATCCAGATGATACCAAAACCATCGTCAAAACTGTTCGGCAAACGAAAACTGGATATGTTCTTCTAGAACTCGGGTCCAAAACAAAAAACAAGACAGCTTTCGGAGAATCTCTGAGAGCAATTCTAGGAGATAAGGCAACGGTTCACAGTCTTGAACCGAAAATGGCCCTAGAGATCAGGGACTTGGACGAACTGACTACAGCCGAAGAAGTCCAAGAAGCAGTCAAGAAAAAAGTTGCTGTTTTCATCTCTGATATTCAGGTGTCAGTCACAGCGAAAAACAGAAGCTCCCTCAAGATGGCCATAGTGCATATGAATGCCCGAGCAGCTTACGATTTGCTGAAGAACCCAACAATTAAAATTGGATGGGTCCAGTGCCGAATTCGGCGCAGAACAGAGGTCTCACGGTGCTATAAATGCTTCGGATATGGCCACCAACAAGCAACATGTAGCAGCGTAGATAGAAAGGGGCTAGGGCTGTGCTTTAACTGCGGAGAAAAGGGCCACAAGAAGATTGACTGCCAAAATTCACCAATGTGCTGCCTTTGCGCGAACCTCCAAGTTCCACCATTCGCTCTGGACCATGTCCCGGGGTCAGGTAAGTGCCAAGTCTTCCGAGAGGCACTCGAAAATGAGAAGAAAAGGGCCTCACAATGACCAGAATTCTGCAGGGAAATATCCACAGGAGCCAAACGGCGGACAACTTACTAATCAAACTGCTGGATGAAATGAAAGTAGATGTCGCCATCATCAGTGAGCAGTACGGGAATAAAGAGATAAACTGGGTAGCGGACCCGCTTGGAACCGCTGCAAACTGGGTCTTGGATGCAAGAAAATTCCCCATGAAAAGTTTAGGCACACAAAGAAGTTTCACGTGGGTAAAGCACGACGGACTCACGGTTGTAAGCGTCTATCTGAGCCCAAATGACAGAATTGAAGCATTCCGGAAAAAACTGGACGATCTAGAGGACTTCCTGGTCGACACCACAGGGGAGATCTTGGTCGCAGGTGACTTCAACGCCAGAGCACAGGAGTGGGGAATGCCAACTACTGACTCTCGAGGAAGGCAAATTCTCGAGATGGCCGCGAGACGTGGGCTTAACGTAGCCAACGCAGGAAACACCCACACTTTCAGGAGACCTGGACACAGAGGAACTATCCCAGACGTAACCTTCGCGACGGACACCATATTCGCAAGAATCAAAAACTGGAGAGTAATCGAGGATTACACAGGTAGCGACCATCAGTACATTGTCTTTGATCTGGAGGGTAACCAACGAGATCCGAACCATCATCACCAACCACGGGCTCCGGGGTGGAACTTGAACAGGCTTAACGCAGACCTCTTTAAGGGCGTGATCGAGGAAGGTGCAGACGCCGTGATCCAAGTGCAAGGACCTGCTGAAATGAAAGCTGAAGCCACGATGCAACTAATTCGGCTCGCTTGCGACTCCTCAATGCCCCGAACGAGCGGTACCAACAAAAACAGAGATTCAGTGTACTGGTGGACCGAGGAGATAGCTGCGCTACGCCGAAAATGCCTACAACTCCGGCGCATAGTCACCAGGGGAAGAAGAAGAAGAAACGCTGAACCTATGGAAGATGCTCTAGCGGAGTTCAGAACCCGAAGATCTGAGCTCAAGAGGGCCATCAACTGGAGCAAGAAACAAAAGTGGGAGGATCTCCGGCGAGACGTCAATAACGACCCATGGGGACTAGGCTACAAGATCGTAACGCGGAAACTCGGAGCTCAGATGGCACCCCCTGTCCTCAGTGAAGGAAAGATGGAGCGCATCGTGGACACACTCTTCCCAACTCATCCGGTCAGGCCACCTGACATCACACCGGCCCAACGACAGGAAATTCCAGCTTTTAGCGAAGAAGAGTTGAGCATAGCGGTGCAGTCCCTGCAAAATAGAAGAGCCCCCGGCCCCGACGGAATTCCCACAGAAGTAATCAAAGTGACCGCCCAAACATGCCCGCACTTGCTGCTGAACATGTTTAACAGCCTCCTCGAGGAAGGTATCTTTCCCAAGAGCTGGAAGAAACAACGCTTGGTGCTTATCAGCAAAAGCAAGGGAGATCCGGATTCCCCATCGGCATACAGGCCTCTGTGCATGCTAGACACCGCGGGGAAACTCTTGGAAAAGCTACTTAAGCCACGGCTTATAGCGGCACTACAAACGTCAGGCGATCTGTCAGAGAGGCAGTACGGTTTCCGGAAAGGCCGTTCTACGATTGGAGCCGTAAAGGAAGTAGTGAACGCCGCCCAAATTGCCCATCAGGGAAACCACTACTCTAGGAAGATCGTCTTGCTGGCAACCCTGGACGTACGGAATGCCTTCAACTCAGCCAGGTGGAGGGATATACTGGACGCTCTCGAACGGAGGTTCCACATTCCAGCATATCTCCTGTGGATGGTGAAGGACTATCTCAGGGATCGAGAGCTGCTTTACGAGACTACAGAAGGCCCGCGAAGAAAGCAAGTGACATCAGGCGCAGCGCAGGGATCGATCTTAGGACCAGACCTCTGGAACATCTCCTACGACGGCATCCTTCGCATGGAGATGCCCGAGGATGCCTTTTTGGTCGGGTACGCAGACGACATCGCCGCGGTGATTATGGCACGAGACACCGATAGCGCTCAAAGAAAGTTGAACCAGGTCATGCGACGAGCAAATTCGTGGATGGAAGAGCACGGACTCAGCCTAGCAACGGAGAAAACTGAGGTAGTCCTTCTCACGAAGAAAAGGATCCCCACACAAATCGACTTCCAAATCGGGGCAGAAGTAATAAGAAGCAGCGCCGCAGTGAAGTACTTGGGTTTGAGGCTCGACACAAAACTAACCTACTGGCAACAAATAAAGGCAGCAGCGGAAAGAGCCTCAAAAACAACTGCATCACTGAGCAGACTGATGGCAAACGTAGGTGGCCCAACGGCCAGTAAGCGAAGGTTACTGATGGCGACAACGCACTCCATCCTTCTGTACGGCAGCGAAATTTGGGCAGACGCACTTAAGCAAGAGAAGTACCGGAAACAGATGGCGGCAGTGCAAAGATGCGGAGCTCTACGTGTAGCTAGCTCATACCGAACGGTTTCGGAACCAGCCGTCCTTGTAGTTGCAGGAGTGACTCCCATTGATCTCCTAGCAGCAGAAAGGAAGTACGTCTACGACAAAAAGGCGGAAATGGGAATGGAAGCGGCATCCGAGGAGGCTAAGCAGCTCACGAAACATAAGTGGCAAGAGCGCTGGAGCTCGGAAAACAGAGGACGATGGACAGCGAGGCTGATTAGGAACGTGGCTGAGTGGAATGACCGGAAACACGGTGAGGTCAACTACTACGTCACCCAGTTACTCACCGGACACGGATACTTCAATGCCTTCCTCCACAAAATCGGCAAAACAAACAGTCCAGCTTGCCAGTACGGAGACTCGCTAGAAGATGACGCGAACCATACCTTCTTCGCCTGCAGTAGATGGGAAAGCCTTCGCCAAGACCTGCAGATAAGTGCTGGCGAAATCACACCGGAGAACATTGTAGAGAAGATGCTACAGAGTTATGAGAACTGGCAAAAAATCTGTAGCTACACAGAACATATCCTCAGACGCAAAAAAAGAGAAGAAGAAAACGATCGGGAAACAGTTGAACCCGGTCCGAATATACATTGAAGAAGTGCTCAAGAAGAAAAAGAAGAGAGAACAAGACCA
>OY720433.1:15094620-15097120 GCA_963082735.1 Pocota personata
AATTTGCAAAATCGAGTGGGGATATACACTCAAACGTCGGTAGAGGCCACGGCTACCGGCGCGGGCTCGGCTCCACAAGGAGATGAGTCGCCAGTGGCACAACAACACAATAACAATAGCACCAATACCCAGTCCACTAGTGAACAGCATATGCATTCCGACATAGCTCTTACTCGGGCTGGAAGAGTTAGACAGCGCCTTAGATGGACTACTGAAATAAACGAAGATTTATTGCGCCTATACTACATCATTGCTGAACAGGAAAGAAATCTGACAGGATATCGTACCTAACTTCGTGCAATGTTCGTAGCACGGCATCCTGAATACAACGTGTCTGAACAACGTTTATCGGATCAAATTAGAAAGATCCACAGCAACAACTTTATACCAGAGACAAGGAGAAATGCTCTGAAAGAGTCTACATTAACAACATCAAACGAACACGACACAGAATCTTATATGGCACATGAAACTGAAAACGATACCAGTAATATCTTGGAAACGAGCACCACAACCCTAGAACATACTTCAAGAGAAAGTGGAATAACAGACGACAACCAATACTGTGATATTCGTGAGATCTTCGAACAACATCATGAGATCTACAAAAACTTGGATGCACTCAAAAGACCCCCAATACCAAAGATAAATAGTAGTCATAGATTAAGCAGTATTATAGAATACGTCAATAATGAAATCATCGGGAACAAAATCACTCAAATTGACACATTAAGAGATTTACACACCCTCGTATACACCGCAGCTGTAACAACTTCAATAAAAATGGGATTTAAGATAGGATTTATGCCAAGAAGAAATAGAACAAAAACTGTCAATAGATCGCTCAAGAGGATCGAAACCAAGATAAAAGACCTAAGAAGCGACATAGAAAGGCTGAACAGCTGGGTGAGTTGTACACGAACCAGACGACTTAAGAACAAAGTCAGAAGAATCCTCGAAGCTCATAATAAACATTCACGATATGAACTTAATAATGCGGATGCTTTATCAACGAGGGGCACAATTAAACAAAAATTAGCTATACAAGTGATTAGGCAGAGAAAATATTAGTTGTCAAACCAAAGACGTACGAATAATGCAATCTTCAGAACAATCGAGAAAAAGTTTTACCGAATGATAGGCGGAAAACCGACGGATGACGATAATCTGCCCAGCAAAGAACATACCGAGAGATATTGGTCATCACTATGGTCCAACCAAACCGACCACAATACAAACGCATCGTGGATCAATGACGAGAAGCAAAGATACCAACAACTCACAGAAATGCCTACTAATAGTATTACACTTGTGCATCTGAAGTAAACAATATCGAAGTCCCACAATTGGAAATCACCAGGCTTGGACTAAGTTCAAAACTTTTGGTTCAAACGGTTCCCTGCGACACACCAAAGACTTACAGAACTACTTAATGAATGCATTCAAGACCCAGCTAAATTTCCACCTGAACTAACAAAGGGTGTGACATACCTATTGCCAAAAGGCGGTGGTTTTAAGGGAAATCCTGCGAATGGTCGCCCAATTACATGCTTACCAACTATCTATAAAATTCTGACAGCGTGCCTAAACCTGCTTATATACAACCATCTACAGCAAAATAATATTTTATGCGCAGAACAGAAAGGATGCAGTAAGAATGCTAAAGGCTGTAAGGAGCAACTTACAATAGACCAGGTAATACTCGAGCAAGTAACCAAACAACCTAGAAACACGCCTGTTTCATAGACTACCAAAAGGCTTTTGACAGTGTCCCACATAGCTGGCTCATCGAGGTACTAAGAATATACAGAGTTAATCCTAGTATAATCGCATTTCTGATACATAATATGACACACTGGCGAACCCATATAGAAATAAGGGACAACACGAAATCCGTAAAAACATCGGAGATTGAGATAAAATGCGGAGGATTTCAGGGAGATTGTTTATCAGCTCTTTGGTTTTGTATTGCACTTAACCCTCTTAGTAACTTACTAATAAATACCAAATATGGATACAAAATAAAAGGCAACGATAGGCAGGAGACACTAAGCCATTTATTATACATGGATGACCTAAAAATATACGCCTCGACAAAACAACACCTTGAACATCTAGTAAAAATAGCCGCAAGATTCAGCGACGATATAAATATGAAATTCGGCTTGGACAAGTGTAGTACAATACTCATCAACAGGGGAAAAGTGATAAAGACACAGGATCCGGACATACTCGAAATTAAGGAAATGGAGGCAAACGATGTCTACAAATATCTAGGCATGGCCCAAAACAGTCGCATCGATAAAAAAGCAGTGAAAGAAAGGTTGATGCGTGAATTTAAAGGACGTATTTACAAGCTGTCAAAAAGAAATTTGACCGGTAAAAACCTAATAAAGGCCGTGAATACATACGCAATCCCGATACTCACTTACAGCTTTGGTATCATCAAATGGACTAAAACCGAATTGCAAGCGACGCAGCGAAAAATCAGGACAATGCT
>OY720433.1:15102120-15107120 GCA_963082735.1 Pocota personata
AATAATAATACTAATAATACTAATAATAATAATAATAATAATAATAATAATAATAACTTCCTTGAAATTTCCGAATCATGAAAACACACACAGACTTAGCGCATATATTAGATTTTTGATAATCACGACTTCTATTTCTTTTGGTGATAATGTCGAAGTTATTTTCTTTATTTCCGCTAGAACATTTATATTTATTCCAGGTGACAGACTTTTAATCTTAATCCACCTATGCAATGAAGACGGGTGCAGCAAGTGTAGTCCAAGCAGATCCCGTAAAAAGTTGTATCCGGAAGATGAACGGAAAAAAATGCACTGCGAAATCCACTTCTCCTCTTCAGTGTACTTTTTCGTACTCTCATTTAGAATGAGCTTCGAAAATGTCTTAGTATTTTGATCAATAAATACCAAGCAATAAATCAATTTTCTCTTTAATACTCTGCTTTTCACGCACTTGCAGTTTTTTTTTCTTTTAAACGATGAATTCTCTGCAGCAAATTTATTTTCGATTTGCTATTTCCTTTTACTGTTATCCTTGAGCTATTGTTCAATTTCTTAAGCCTCTCAATTCTTTTAATATAAATAGATTGCCTTTTTATATGAGTCTCACAGTTGACGCAAGTAAATTCAACGTTATCATTGAATCTTTTTCTTGATAACCTTTTTGAAGAAGAAGAAGTTTAGTTCTTCTACTGTAACATGTTTTCATATGTAACCTTAGATTTTCGTTGAATCAAAACAAATGAACTCGTCATCAGATATAGCAACACTTCGTTTTAACAAGAGAGAAGGGTAAGCATTTTTTTCTAAATATAGCTAGCCATTCATCGTATTTAACTGTTCCTTTTTTAAGAAATTTAAATAATTTTCCATCAGGCAATACATTTTTGGTTATGGAACAGTGTGCAATTGCGAACGTCGTTCTTTTCCAGGACATTTTTTCCTTGGAGACAATTTTCTTATGCCTTTTAATTTTTTAGTATATGTATGTAACACATATGTATGTTAGTACTTAACCTGAAAATCTAAATGATTGATATTCGAGCAAAATCTCTCAAACCTTCTCTTCATATACAACTCATACACGTTTACAAGACTTCCATTCATGAAAATTTGTTCTTTTGTTGCGGTGGTATGGAAATCACACCGTCATGCATCTTCATTCCCCTTCCCGCATACCCCTTTACACTTCATCACCTCGTTCGTTTCCATGTCACAACACACAATGAGAAAAAGAACTTTTCCTATACGAGCGAACGGAGTGAGGAAAAAGAAAATGCTTTATTTGTTGTACTTATTCTGAAAGTTCTCTCTCTGAAAGGAAATTGTCTGTCAGGACAAAAATATGCCCATCTGGGTAGTTTATTAGCTGCGCTAGTACCTATGAGAAAGTGATTAGTGGTTAAGGGGTCATCAGTGGGGGTGTCTAAGGGTATATGAGTAAGCGGTCGCGAGTTAACAATATTCTCAGCTTCACACATGAGACTAAACAAACTATGCTCTTGTAAGTTCTCGTTAAATAACGCATGCCCCATTGCTCTTTTTACATTTCTTAAGACGCTCCTAACATCCCCCTGCATGGGGGTTTAAAGGACAATTGAATAGCCACTCCATTCGGCTGTTCGCGAGAACGTCAGCTATTTTCCCATGCTCTAATTCCCTTGTTTGTTTTTGCAGCTCTCTGTCGGCTCCAATAAAGTTGGTGGCATTATCCGAGCGAATGCGTACCGGGGTCCCTCGGCGACTTGTTAAGTTCCGAATGCACATCAGACATGTGTCAGTAGAGACGTCCCTTGCGATCCCTAAATGTACCCCGGCCATAGTTAGGCAAGTGAAGAGCGCAATCCACCGCTTTTCATCATGCCAGCCATTCACTACTAATAATGGGCCCATGTAGTCTAAGCCCACTTAGGTGAAGGGTCTTACGAAAGGTGTCAACCTGTCCTCGGGTAACTGACCCTTTAATGGAGTAGCTGGCTTGGCCGTGTTTATCTTGCATTATTGACACATGCTTGCAGCACGACGCACGACGACTCGGATGTGAGGTATCCAATATCTACGACGTATTTCGGCTATAATGCTTTCTTCGTTTTGATGTTTCGCGATGTTATGGTAGTGGTTGACTATCAAATTAGGTACGTGATGGTCTTTCGGCAGCACCATTGGTCGGCAAGTATAAGGGGGAACCACTACGGCATTATTAATTCGCAGATTTACACATATCACTTTATGATCGTTCAGACATTGTGTAAGCTTGCTGTTCCCTTCTACTTGACCACTTAATGTCAGAGCGTGATAATCTTCGTTGGTGCGGAGCTCTTCATCGGTGGCAGTTCAAGGCTGACTGACCGGCCACGTGGCTTTGGTTTCCATTAAGAACCTTGAGCCGTTCCCCAGAAACAACTCCCTCTTCTGGTGCTTGAGGAGAGTTCCGAAGTCCGCTCGATTGAGTGCGCTGTGAAGCCATCTCCACTCTGCTTCTTCCCTATTTCCAGAATTTCATTAACTCGGTGTGCTACGTACGGCTTGTAACGTCGATGGTCAGATTTTATCCAGGATAGGACAGTACGTGAGTCGCTCCACATCACAATCCGGCTTGGCTTCACATTGTGTCTCAGGAGTATAGCTTGTCGAAAACGTGTAGCTACGGCAGATTGCAGCTCCAGGGGCGGGATCGATATCAACTTGAGTGGTGCACACTTCGTTTTCCCCCTACAAATGCCAGGCATGATCCACTTCCCTGCTCAGGAATTTTCCAATAACCTACAGCAGCGTATGCACTCTCGCTTGCGTCGGCAAACATATGGAGCTCTACCTGGGTACTTACAAACGTGGCACCGAGGTACACATATTGGCTCCACGTGCTTAAGCTTAAGCATCAGTCATTTCATCCATAGTTCATACGCTTAATCTGGGATGAACTCATCCCACTCCACCTGATCTCGCCAAATCGTCTGCAACATCACCTTTGCTATTAACGCATGTTCCGCAACCAGGCCGAAGGGGTCGAAAACTGAAATAGTTATGCTGAGCGCCTCACGCTTGGTCGTCTGCTCCCTTCCAATAACCCAGGATCAACCTTCCCAAAGACCAACATGAATCGAAGGATGTCTCGCTTCGTATCCCAGTGCATGCCTAGCACTTTCTGATAATGTGTTGCGTCGCTCTAAGTTAAAAATCGACATATTTTGGTGATCTTCGTTTAATTCTTGATTTAACAACGCTGAATTTGAATTGAATCTCTTGAGCTCAAATCCACCTGGCTTATGTATCCATGCTATCTCCTTTGAAACCCTTATAGCTTCCCTTTCATCTGCGAAACAATGGACAAAGTCGTCGACATAGTGGTTTTTGACAATGGCGTCTACTGCGACAGGAAATTGCTCCTTAAACTCATAAGCATTCCTATTCTTCATGAACTGGACCGAGCTGGGTGAACATGCAGCTCTAAACGTCATCACGGTCATTACGTATTCGCCCATCATGTCGCTCGGTTTGGCCCTCCATAAAAATCGCTGAGCATCTTGGTCCTCTTCACGTATTTTCACTTTACACTTCATCAACACAGCTAGCAGATCTTGGCACTGATCAGGTCCGCGGAGCAAGGCGGAGTGCAGTGAGGTTCCATCAACCTCTGCGGCGGCGTCGAAAACCAGCCGTATCTTCCTAGGCTTATTTGGGTTATTCACTCCAAAGTGGGGCAGGTACCATGTTCGGGGACGCTTCTTGGCTACTTCGAGTGCACTTAACTTCCTTGCATATCCCTTTTCTTCATAGTCGGCCATGATACTGCAGTATTCTTGATGGTACCCCGCATCTTGTTGAAAGTTCTTCTCAAGTGCTTGAAAACACTTCTCTGCCAAGCCTCGATTTGAAGGTAGTATTATGTTGCCCTGCTTCCACAGTAATCCTGTTTCAAAATGCGCACCTTTCCTTCTCCATGAGCAACTTTGCACGAACCTCTTGCAACGACTGGACATGCTTTTCGTCTTTCCGCACTCGTTAGTGATTTAGTCGTTTACAACTTGCTCAAAGTTACCCAACGGCGGCATACCAATTTGTGCAAAACATAGACGGTGACCTTGCATTCCCGTATTACTAGTGTCTGCTCCATAGACCACCCAGCCAAGCTTGGTTAAGACCACTGCTTGTCCCTTCCAGCCGTCGGCTACAATACTTCGCGCTATACCAAGGTGTGCGTTATTCAGCCCAATCAATAGTTCTGGGATCGCCTTCTCGTAGCTTTAGAGCGGGAGTCTCTTCCTATGCCGATCCCTTAGATGTAGCTTTGTTAGGTCCAACGTTTGGGTAGTAGCTCCTTACGTCGTTCAGAGCAAACTTTTTGCTCTTTGGCCAGACTCCAGAGATCTGCATGTTGACTGTACAAGAGGGCTCCGTAACACTGTTGTTACCAAACCACTGTAGTGTTAAATTCTCTTTCCGCCCCTCTAGACCCAAATGATGCATCAGACTTTCATTCATCAATGATACTGATGAACCTTCATCCAAGAATGCGTAACATGTTACTTCCTTGCCGCGGACATATAACATTACCGGTAGAATTTTGAACATTACGTACAGCTGCTGCTTCTATGTCCCTCACCCAGACAATTGAAGCACAACCGCTGTTGACGAACTGCTCACCATCGCTGAGCCCCGTTCATGTCTAAGAATCACCTACACCTCACTACCTTATGCTGCCCCGTGCAAACTGTACAAGATATCCCCCTGCGTGGCCCGTCTGTTCCTTCATTGACGTGGAAAAATCGTCTTCGTCTACCTCCTCTTCCAAATCCTCTTACGTTTCGCTGGAATGGTTGCTCATTAGCATTAACGCATGTCAAATTTACCACGCACGCTAATAATAATAATAATAATAATAATAATAATAATAATAATAATAATAATAATAATAATAATAATAATAATAATAATAATAATAATAATAATAATAATAATAAAAATAATAATAATAATAATAATAATAATAATAATAATAATAA